>OVBA01008539.1:0-12298 GCA_900406435.1 Lepidium aucheri
CGATCTTTGGATATTGAGTCGATCTCTCAGAAGCCAAGTCGTTCTTCAGATGGTGTGCATATTCCTCGTTAAAGTTCTGATTGATCGATCTTTGTGTTGACCGATCGATCCTTCCTCTCGTGGAGAATACCAGAAAATGCTTCAAACTTCTCCAAAGTCCACCTTCAAGCATGATTTCAACTCTGAACGTTTTTGACCTGAAATCTCAATAAAACACAGACAAATTCCCCAAATATAACCGTAATAATGAGCTCAAAACCGACAAAATATGAGGAACATCAGCGATACCCTGATATGACAAAACAAGTTAACTCACATCTCCGTCTTGGTGTATAGCGGATTATCCCCCACCAACGAGAAATCAAGGGCATATTTGGGCGACGACGCCTTTCCAAATCACACCTTTTTGGATAAGGGCTAATAACAAAAAGTTTTAACCCTATAGTACTACTTCAAGTGAACAGAAAATAAAGTAATATACGAATCCACGAGAACCAATTGTTACACTATCAATATGTAGAATGAACTTAATCTAAGACAGAATGTGATTGTTGTGATTGAAACAAAACAATATAAAGCAATAAACGATATGAAATTAATAAATAAAAACATTAGGCACATGGAATTCATCAGAAAATAAAGAATTGAAATCAGGAAACTATCAAGGGCACAAGTTCAACCAGTTCTTGACATAAACATAAAAGTATAGCAAACCCACTACGCTCACTACTATATTTAGCAACCTAGAATCCTAAACTATCGTTTGATCCTAGAGATCTGAATACGCATTATTGAATTGGTCTGATAAGTCCACAATTAGCCTTATCATTAGCTTTCGTTGGTTAAGAACTAACTGCTCATCTAAGATATTCCAGGCATCTAACAAGCACTACTGGTGAGTTAAACAACCTATAATCATAGGCTAGGTGATAAAGCTAACATAAGCATTACACTCAGCAATAAGTGGAGCATACTTGATAAAGCCATATTTGTTCCTAATTCATTGAATCGTTAATTTCCTAGAAAATCTTTAACCTGATTATGAAACTACTCAGACATGAAAGAAAAGAACAAACATGAAGAATAAATGAAACCCATGAATAAACTGAATATAAAGTAAAGAGGATTCAGAAATCTTTTCCAAACGTGGTAGAGGATGAGATCTTCTCCCTAGAGGTTACAAGAATAATCAAACAGTCACCAACCAGAAAAAGTGAAAAGAAGGTGTTACAAAAGTGGCTCGACCTAGTTTTGATAGGTCAAACTTGTTCAGGTACAAAATAATTTAAACCGGGTGAAATATGAAAATTTTATGGTTTTCTTGCACAATAGGGCCCGACTGGTCGATCTGGGGTGGTTGATTGAATCGCAAGTATGGTCGAATGGCTATTTTTCAGAATTCTTGAACAATTGATCTAGGATTGAATTGATCGATCCCGTCTGTTCACAGCAGAATGACCTATCTTCAGTAAAATCACCATATCTTTCTAAACCCTTGTTCGATTGTCCTCAAACCACCTACAAATGAAAGCTAACTCTCGTGGCTATCTTGTGTCCAAATTTGAGCTCGATCTAATAGTAGGAAGTCTTTTAAAGGAAGCTAAACTGCTGATGCTTCTACATGATTCTGCATCACCATATGCTCATTTTCACTCAAAACATCTCATCTTCTCCCAGTGTGACATATAACATGATAAGACTTGATAACAGACTACAAGACTCTAAACACACACTTTGACTCAATAAAATACACAAAAAGGTTAGAAACGGATAAAACAATGTTTATAAAAGGCGCGTGAGTCACAACGTCAGAGCGACCCCACTTTTTGCAATTCTCAAGTTTCTTTTTCTTGCCTCCAGCGGCCTTGTTCTTTCCTGCCAGGCCACCTTTTGCACAAATGATCTTGATGTCGGCGTCATAACGCACACCCTCACCAACTTGCTCTTCCTCTAGAGCAACTAAGGCTGATTGCTCAGCGGTCATCTCTCCACTTAAGCAGTGCTCAGGGTTGTCAACACCAAGTACCTTTGAGCTGCTGACTGCTCCACGACGACCGTGTCATCCTTGGGCTACATTCAGGATACCCACTGCAGCTGCTTCCTGCCTAACCGCCAACTCTAGCTCAGCAACGTTCCTCCGCATAGTCAAGCGAAGCTTATCCATCTTCACCTTATCGGCTACAATAAGTATGACAATATTTTTTTAAAGAAACCATGGCTTATCTAGGGTAATCGAGAAGCTATGTGCTACATGGAGTGGTCACCCTATAATCTTCCGTCGCATGTGACTTAAAGCTTTAATCTTCAAAAAGTCACGATCAAAATATTCTAGCTCAGCTCTTTGATACGACACTACAAAACTAAAAAGAGCAAATCAACTAAGGACACTCAGGCAACATTTGTAGGCAAAATGACCTTGTCGCCAACAAGATCGACGATACCATAACTAGGATTCCAAATCCTGTAGACAAAGGGGTACTCCACGTCATAGATAGACTCTGGAGCCAACTCCACAGAGAAATAACTCTTCTTGTACTTATGGAGCTCAGAAGAGAAGTCGGGAACTAGAATACAGCTCGACAACACACTCACCGAGTACGTCTCATCCTTATCTTTATGTACATTCATCTTCGTGATAAACTCAAAAAATGGCAACTGACGTCCACACCCGCCTCGGCTCCAATAATTAGTGTGGCAACTATGTTGCGAATACCTAAAGAAGACAACTAAGAAACTACAATCCACCATCGCACGCAATATTTAACTAATAGGCAAGATAGGGGAAACCATAAGCCGCACTCCTTAAAATTGCATCCTCTTACAGACAGATTTAACCCTTAGGAAGCATCCAGGGCCTTTGGTGTGGCTTCAGGACCCTAATAACTATCCCACTTGGAAAATTATAGTCCTTATCAATTTCTCCAAGGATGCCTTTGTACTCAGCGACGATGTTTGGTCAAGAACACCGAGCCACAACTGAAGTTCTCGCCACTCAGCCCAAGGAATCTCTTCCTTCTCCATTGTCGCATCAGAAAGGGCCCACTTGACTTGCACGTGGAAGGGAGGCTGAAAGAGAAGCTTCTAGAGTCAAGAGCAAGGAGAAGAAAGCAAGGGTCGTATCAGATGGTGAACATGAAGGTGAGTCATATTGGCTACAGTTAGTCTGTGGAAATGAACAAAACCAAGAGGAAGACATCAAAGTCTCATACGTTTTACGCACAGGAGACATCGGTGTTCAAGTCAAGCCTGAAGGCAGGCTGAACAAAGATGATGAGGAGTTGAAAGACGTAGCTGGCATGTGAAAAGAAGGACCAGGTCGAGGATTCGAGGTCGGATCTCTCAAACGGGGAGGGATCTAGTACAACATGGCACCATGGATCTAGAGCACTCAGCCATGAGACCCATTTGGCTTGCTTAATGGGTCGAAATATATCCTATCACAAGGCTCCTTTGTTTTGTTATGCCCATTAATATAGTCTATTTTGCTTATATTTGTTTTTGATTGATTAAAGGTCTCATTAGTTAAGGCTCATTTGTTTAACTAATAGTTAAGGATCAAACTAGTACACACATGTCATCCTATCTAGCTCGAGGCTCCCTGGCCTAGTTTATCTCCCTCATTGAAAAACAGGATCGCTTACAAGTGTGATTTTCCTTCAAGATATTTTTCCTGTATTTTTGCTCTGTTTTGTATGGCTCTGTTTTGGCCTGCTTCCATTTGTAGATACAGTGTTTTTACCCATCCTTGGCTCTGTTCTGAGCTTTTCATTTGATAAATAGACAACAACAAGAAACATATACATGATTAAAGTTCTGAGTAAATGGCAGTACTTAGGGAAAACTGCTATACCCATCTATAGTAGCCTCAGTCAGTAAACTAGATTCAGTTCTCACTTGTACAAATATTCAACAGTCCACCATATATGTTCAACTAACAACTACCAACCAATCACCAAATTTTCTTTTCATTTGTTGTCTACAAATTTCAGATCCATCTCTTTTACATTTTCAAAATTGATTGAGCTGTTCATGTACTCAATTATCCACTCATCTCTTTTATATTTTCAAAATTGATTGAGCTGTTCATATCAGCCAAACAACCAACATCATACTCCCATGCCTAGAAAGGAATTTTGAAAGGAAGAGACTTAATCAAGGAGAACTTAGGATAGAATGTAGGTAATGGAAACGCCATAAATATGTGGAAAGAGAATTGGTGCTTACCAAACTCGACTTAGACAGCTATGGGTCCACCTATGGAGCACCAACAATACATGAAAGTCTCCACCCTGATGAATTCCACAAAAACTGATTGGAATGTTGGAATGATAAAGGCGTCTGTGCCTCATTTGGAGCACCAAATCCCCAGCATAAAGCTGAGCGAAACAAGCCATGAGGATTTGAGAATATGGCTACATCATAAAACTAGGAACTATACATCAAAACATGATATTTTGTAGTGCTAAATCATCGACAAAGGCTAGGGGAACTGTCACATGATCGAGATATTAACTGGATAAGTGATGTATGGTCGTTGAAAATTTCACCAAAGGTTCAAATGTTCCTCTGGAAAACCCTGAAAGGAGCAATCCCAGTAGGTGAAAGGTTAGCCTCACGGCATGTCGAGATCGGCCCAAGATGTAAGAGATGTGGAGAAATCGAATCAATCCATCATGTTTTCTTCACTTGTATCTATGCCTAAAATATTTGGATGAAGGTACCTGTTGCTAACCTACCATGTATGGCGGAATCAATACCATTTCCGAAAATGTTAAAAGAACTAAAGAGATTGAAGGTTTTACCTCCAATTGGATGCTCGACTAGCCCCCTAGCACCATGGATATTGTGGAACATGTGGAAAGCTCGGAATAATATCTATTTAAACAGTAAAATCCAATCAGAAGAAGAAACAATAACTGGAGCGATATTAATGGCAAAAGATTGGGCTGAAGCACATGAAAAAGAGGAGATCTGAAATGAAGCTGACAAAGACAAGCAAGGAAGAGAAAGTAATCCCGATACAGTACCTGATTGCAACCAATTGAATATCGTGAAATGCTTTTCGGATGCCTCATGGAGGAAAGAAGACTGAATCGCAGGGCTTGGATGGATATTCAAGAAGGATTCAAAGATTCTATGCTCAGGTTCCATGGTGGAAAGCTTCGTTGCATCACCATTAATGGCAGAGGCTTTAGCTTTTCGATTGGCAATGCGTAAAGCCTTTTCCTTGGGCTTTAGGAGAATTGAATTCAACTCAGATTCTCTCAATTCAATCTCAGCTATCGATAAGGGTGAGAAAATTACGGAGATCCATGGTGTCCTCTTTGATGTCACCAGCCTTCTCCTTCAATTTGACTTTTTTGTGTTTAAATTGATCTATAGATCTTGTAATGTGGAAGCAGATGGTGAAGCCAGAAGGGCTTTAATGTCTGCACCACCTAACACTCTGTTTTAAGTTTTGAGTTAATGAAATGAAATGTTTGACAAAAAAAAAAGAAATTGTTGAAGTTCGAAGCTCATAAATTCTAAATTATTTTTATAGTAAGAATGACTCAAATATTTCACATTATATACCTAATTACTAAAATACTTCACATTATTTTTGAAAAATGGGAGGTGTGGGAAATGTCCTTAATAAAATAAATTGTTATTTGCAAGTGGTCTTTAGCCTAGTGGGATGTGGTAAATCCACTAAAAGCAGACGCACTTGCACATCCAGGATCGAGTCCTAGTGCCTACATTATGTAGGAACTTGGTTAATGGTCCGGCCAGTTGTGGCCAAATATTGAAAAAAAAATTATTATTTATATTATAAAAATGCCACTAAAAAAATCTGTTTTTTTCTCTTTTGTTTCTCTTCGTCGCTCTCTCTTTGTCTCTCTCTTTGTTTCATTCTCTTTCTATCTCTCTATCTTTCTATTCCTCTCTCTTTTGCTCTCTCTTTCTCTCTCTCTCTTTTTCTCTCTCTCTATAGAACTCCACCAAACCAAAGCTCAAACTCTATCAAACTAAGTAAACAATTCAAACAAACTCCATCACACTAAAGCTTATACTCTTCCAAATCAAAGCTCAAACTCCACCAACTTCCACCACACTAAAGCTTAATATTTTCCAAACCAAAGCTATAACTATACCAAACTAAAGCTCAAACTCTTCCAAACTAAAGCTCAAACTCTACCAAACTCCACCAAATGAAAGCTTAAACTCTACCAAACTAAGTTTAAAATTCGAGCAAACTCTACAACACAAAAGTTCAAACTCGTCCAAACCAAAGTCCGAATTCTACAGAACTCCACCACACTAAAGTTCAAACTCCACCAAACAAAAGCGCAATTTCTACCAAACTAAGTAAATTATTCGAGCAAACTCTACCACACTAAAGCTTAAACTCTGCCAAAATATCAGAGCAAACTCTGCAAAATTATCGGAGCAAACTCTACCAAACTATCAAAGCAAACTCTACCAAAATAAGTAAATTTTTCGAGCAAAGTCTACTGCACTAAAGCACAAACTCTTCCAAACTAAAGTTCAAACTCCACCAAACTATCAGAGCAAACTCTGCCAAACTATAACTCAAATTCGACCAAACTATCAGATCTAACTCTGCCAACAAAAGTCAACCAACCTCTGCTAAACTAACCTCAAACTCTACCATACTCTTCTGAACTATTGAAGCAAATTATGTCAAGTATCAGTGAAAACTCTGCCAAACTCTCCCAAACTATCGAAGCAAACTCTGCCAAACTAACCACAAATTCGACCAAACTCTGCTAAGCTAATCTCAAACTTTTTCAGGCTATCGGAGCAAACTCTACCAAACTATCAAAGCATACTCTGTCAAACTCTCCTAAACTACCGCTGCTAACTCAGCCAAACTAACCCTAAAAGTCGACCAAACTCTACTAAACTAACCTCAAACTCTACCCAAACTCTTTCAAACTATCGGAGAAAACTCTGTCAAACTATCGAAGCAAACACTGCTAAAGTTTCCCAAATTATCAGGGCTAACTCTGCCAAACTAACCCCAAAAGTCGACCAAACTCTATTAAGCTAACATCAAACTCTACCAAACTCTTTCAAACTATCGGAGCAAACTATGCCAAACTCTCCCAAACTATTAGATCTAACTCTGTCAAACTAACCCAAAAAGTCGACCAAACTCTACAATATTAACCTCAAACCTACCAAACTCTTTCAAACTATTAAAGCAAACTTTCCCAAACTATTGGAGCTAACTCTGCCAAACTTTCCCAAACTATTGGAACTAACTCTGCCAAACTAACCTCAAAAAATCAACAAAACTATCCTAAACTAGCCTCAAACTCTACCAAACTCTTGTCTCTTCCTAACTCTCTCATGGGGAGATTTTTTCAGTGTGGCAGAGTTAGTTGCATAGATTACGCTGATGTGATATTTTTCATTAATGACATTTTCATGATTACGTTTTTATTTACAAAGCAACAAAGGGCAAATGACATTTTAGGATTTTTTAAGAGTATTTGAAAATAATATGAAGTATATGAGTAATTAACACATTAATATGGAGTATTTCAGTTAAGCACATTTTTTATATATTATATATAAACTAGATATAGACTCGTGCAATGCACAAATTATTTTTTTTTATAAAAAAACTTAATATGTATGATATTTAAAATCATATTTTTGGAAATTATATGTTTTTCAAAAAAATATTATAAGTTAAACTAATACTTATATATCTTAGTTTAGACCAATAAATGACTGTAATTTCTTTTAGTTTTAAAATTTATTTTAAATTATTCCATAAACAATAATGTAATTAAATCAAATTTTTTACTTTATTTTGTGAGAACTGTTTAGGTTAAAATTAAAATTAATAATTTCTCTAACCTATAATCTTTATTATTTCATTTTTCTTACTCTAATAATTTTGCTGATTAGTAACTTTGGAAACCCAACTTTATAGATATTATGATTTGATTTTATCTTTTTTTCATAATATATAAATACATTATACTTTTTGATCATTGGATTTAACACTCAAACATTCTCGTCGATTAGTAACTATTGAAATCCAACTTTATAGATATTATGATTTGATTTATCCTTTTTAATAAAATATAAATATTAAATAATTTTTGATCGTCGAATTTGACATGTTAAACAATCTCATTAATTAATAATTTTGAAATTCAATAGTAGAATTTGATTTTAGAGATAATTACTCAAATAATGCTCATATATAATTTTTTTTTTTTGTCAAACAATGCTCATATATAAGTTAATTACTCAAATAATGCTTTATTTGAGACACATGGCTAAAAAAACCATAAAAAACTATTGTTTTGAATTTTATTACTAAAATACCATCTAAGTAATTAAAAATCATTAAATAAAATTAACTTCTCATAAAAAAATTTCTGCACTCGATGGCGATTTCCTGCCAGTTTTCTAGGGTTTGAGATCTAAATGTCTGATCATTTGGATAGAGTGTCATCTAAAGGTTTCGATGGATTCTTTGGTTTTAAGAGGTTACTTTTCTCTAGTTTTTGGTTCTCCGTTGAACAGGGGAAAGATTTGGGGCTGATGCAGCGCCTTTTAGATCTGTTTCTACAAAATCAACGATGTGGAGATAAAGCTTGATGAATTCGTGTTATTTGTTTTCCTTTTGATCAGGAATAGACATTAGCGTATGAGGAAGAAGAAGAAGACTATTTTGATTTTTGGACTTAATTTTGTCTGAATGAAATTCTTAATTTCCCAGAAGAAATGATGAACAAACAAGCTCAAGATCAGCCTGAAATTAGTGAACCTACTTTGAAATCGCTCAAAACCAAAATGAGCAAATCTAAGGAAAAGGTGTGTGTTTACTCGTCTTTCAACATAAACCCAGAAGATTATTCCACTTATTTTTGTTATGTCAACTCTTAAATGTTTATAACTGTTAATAATCAGAATCTTAAATTACTAAATTGAATTTCTTTTGGGGTCTTACAACAAAAGAAGCTTAAAGACATTGAAATAAGTGTTCCAATCTACTTCTATTAAAGTCTACTTCTATTAAAGCGGATGTCATATTTTCCTAAACACCTACAATTTTTAATTTTTTTAACAAATTCTTTTAAAATTCTTTATTAACACAATGAACATTCAGGTTTAATTACAAAAAAAAAAAAAAGCAAACAGAACATGGAACAATTAAAAGCTCCTAAATTATAGCAACAACTAAACAATCCACTACGTCTCAACTTCGAAATAACTGATGCTTCTCTTTCACCGAAAATCTCCTCTGTATCTTTAAATACTTCTCGTACCATGTTCATCAGTTTTGATTTGCAAAATTAAAAAATGGCAGAAAGGATACAAAGTTTGCCTGAGAAAAGTATAAACCTACCTTCTCATTCTTCTTCTGAATTTGCTCTGTTCAACATTTTAAAACCATGGAACCCGTCTTGGAAAGTCAGGGTTAAGATTCTTCACATTTGGAAGCTACATAAGGAAAACCTCGGCGAATCCTTAGAGATGATTCTATCTGATGAAACTGTGAGTGCAATCCATTATATTGAGCAACTATTTTCATTTACAATTGCATTACAGATTACTTCTCTTACACGGTTCGTGTTTTATGTTTGTCTCAGGGATCAAAAATAGGAGCTGTATTCCGCAAAGATCATGTCAAAAAATTCGAAAACATTATGACTGTTGGGAAGTTGAAGATCATAATACATTTCAATCTAACCAAAGATTTCACGCAGTACAAATCATCTACGCTTGAGTACATGATTTATTTCAACTACATGACCACTGTCACCAACTGTGATCCGGTGACGATTCTTTCATACAACTCGCTGATTTTGAAACCATACTGCGGAACCAGCTTCCAAAATATGTTTTGGTTGGTATGTCTTCGATTTTTAAGAATCTTTGTTATACATTTGGTTACCAACATTTGTAACTCTCTAAGGCCTTCCTATGTTCTCTGGTTCTGCAAACGTTTTTGGCCGTGTTTTTGGTGTTCGAGACACCAAGCTTATTGATGTCAAGGGAAAGCCAACGAAGAAACTAGGATTTCATGTTAAAAACCATCAGTTACTTATATTCACATTTTTTATATGTTAAAATGTGTCATCAATCACGCTCGCTGTACTAAATTCTCTTACATAACATGCAGGGGATCTGTACTGGAATGCACATTATGGGGCAGTTATGCTGAAATCATTGAAACTGCTCAACAAAATTATAATAATGTTGGCTTTTTCTGTTTGATAAGGTTTGGTAAGATCAATGTGTGGAAAGGTAAAGACAGTACTGTTATTCTTAGATTATTCTATCACTTTCTTATTACAGTTACTGGCTTTTTATACCTCCATTTATTTTTTGTGTGTTCTCTTCAGATAATATTACCATATGTAATGCTTTTGATGCCTCAATAGTGACTACAGAAGAATCATATCCTGAGATCAAAGCCTTTAAAGAGCTGTATAGTTTTAATTTCATTTTCAGACATTCTTATTCATATTTTTTGTCTTTTATTTTACCCGGCTAACATCATGTTGTTGCAGTTTCCCAGAAGAAACTATATGCATTACCCCACTTGGATCAAGTACAAAAAGTCGGGAACCTTCATCTATCAGCATGGAATTAAGCAATCAATTCCCTATGAAAGCTTTGTTTGAGGTTTTGCAGATGAATGAGGTCAGTAATTTTGTGCATATATTTTAGTACAACAAAAGTTTTCTTCATCTTGTAAACATATAATTGACATCCAAGGTTACTGTTAAAACATGTTGGCAAATACAGAGTCAGTGTTACTGTCTTTGGAATCGACACTGATCAAGGATGGTACTATTTTGGATGCAAGCAATGCAACCGAAAAGTTTTTAAAGAGCCTGTTTTGGATTCCACTGTAGACATGGCTTCAACATCTCCCAAATTTTTCTGTGAAAATTGCAAGGGTTATTGCAAATCAGTTGCTGTCAGGTAGACATTTTACTCTCTTATAATACAACAAAATCGGTTCTAACATTTCATGATATCTATCTATTATTCGTTTCTCATTTTAACCTTTGTAAGACAACACTATCTAGCATTTAGTTATTCAGTTTGCTTCATTGTTCTATTGCTTTTCTTCTCAATTTAATTTTAAAACAATATTTTTGTTTGTGGTTATTTTCACTTTTTCCTGAATTCCTTTGCAAGCTATTGTATGTTATAATTAATCTTTTATTTCATCCAACAAATGTCCATATTACTCTGTTTTAAAACATTTGATGCACAAACTATTTTATCATATTTTGTCAGTAGTAATGTCTGGTTTCCGTAACTTAAGAGTTTGACATTACTGACAATGTGTTTGAATTTACTGAAAACCGCTTAGTGTATTTTAAAATTGTTTAAACATTCCTAATTTCTTTATCTTTTCCAGTTTATTAGCGATCTCAAAATTTGATAACTGCACAGCAGTTTTTGTTTAACAAAAAACTGTAAAGCGACCCCATAACCCCATAATCGTGTGTTTTTTTGTGATTAACAATGTCTTATATTATGTTATGATTATGTATAGATGCAGGATAAATTAGTTCGTGCGGCTATTGGGTTATTTTATTTGTTTTTATTTAACATGAACTATTACACGAACAAGAAATGCAGAAACTATGGTTTGTAGATGTCAGTAATAGTAGTTACTTTGGTTATACGTTTACTAAAAAGAAGTAAAATGTGTTTTTTCAGAATTATTTAACTAGTTGTGATGTGCACAAAACTTAACTTTAAACCGCCAAAACCGTTCGTGTTCCCCAGTTTTGTTTTATTTATCTTCTGTCTTCATCACTTCTGTTTCCCACCACATATTCTCTCCAACTCTCTATGTTTTTTCCCGGTTTTCATTCTCTCTCAAAACTTGTCTGCGTTAACCTTTTTTCCTTCACAAGAATTGTTGAACACCATGAAACGGAAGTCAGTGTGTGAAGAATCAATCCTTTTATCCTTGACAGATGATCTTCTCCTAAAAATCGTCCATCTAACTGGCCAAACTTCATTGTCATCTTTCCTAAATTTTCGCCAAACATGCAAAAAGGTGAAAGCAATATGTGATGATCCTTCCATTCTCTCCGCCCTTTCACTCAAAGACATCAGATTTGTTCCATACTGGCCAGAAATTGAGCAAGCTACTAAAAGGTACACAAAATTGTGCAAATATCAGAATCCTGAAGCATTATATCGATTAGGTGTTTCTTACTTTTATTTTGAAGAAAAACGGGATTTTGGGCTTTCTTTACTACGTGATTCTTCTAGGGTTGATCATTGTTTTGGAAAG
>OVBA01008540.1:0-12296 GCA_900406435.1 Lepidium aucheri
AAAACGTTGTAAAATTGCGTTGGTAATTTAATGTTTTGTTGTAGTGCAACTAGATAATATGTGTCTTTTTTTTTCTTTTTGTGTTTTTAGTTTTTGAAAATGTTTCTCGTTAGCGTGAAAAGAAGCAACTAAAAGAAGAGACAATTAATAGTATCTAGGATTATATTTGTGTTATAGCATATGATTGAATTGTTTTGATTGTTTTTTTAAACCGTGTTTATTTAGGTTGTTAGACCCGTATTGTCTCTTCTTTTTAATAGGTTTATGTTTTTAAGGTGTAGTTGCAGCCTTCAACGACAGTGGATGGTCTCAGATCTCATCAGGACAAGATCTGACGAAGCTTTGGCTTTACCATCCTCTCCTCTCGAGAGCCCTCGAAGGTGAGTAAGATCGAAGTAGACTCTCCAGTGGATCGATGAGTAATCCCATTGCACTTGCATACGAGTGGCGGGTCTTGAAAGGGATCTCCAGTGTAGTCGACATCCTCCTCTCGACCTCCTTAGTAAGCTTACCGCACTCGAAGACAGATGGTGGGTCTTGAATGGGTCTCCGACAGGTGGATCTACTTTTTTCTTCTTCCACTCTCCGATCAAGATGTGAGGGCTTTATATCTTGTTTATTGGCCTTCCTTTTCTGGCGATGGAACATCCTTTTTGTTGGCGGCGGTGGAAGGTGGCCACTTCTCACTTCGAGTTGTTAATTAGGGTTTCTCTTTTTGGTAAGGTCTGGATCATTTAGTGGGCTTGAAAAGACTTCATTAGGCCCACTAGATTTGGGTTTGAGTTTTTTTTTTCTTGTTGGGCCTTGTGTTTTTTTTGTAATGCTCTTTAAAGAAAAAATATGTAATCTACACTTCTCATTTTTCTTATATATGAAATAATTTTCTTTTTCCTCTACAACTAATAGAGCGAAATGCTAAAATTGGCTAACAGAAGAATCATTGAAGTATAAGATTTGCTTAGATGTCATGTGAGCAATATAATTTATGAAACAAGCCATTTTAACAAGTTAGCCGTTAGTTTACTTTGCTTAGTCAAATTGAATAAGTCTTGTTTTCTTGGTTTGTAGGAAACAAATAAGTAGTATTTGCTTTTATTTTGTTGAATAGTTGTAACAATCCTAGGCCTATATAAGGATCTTCTCTGTTTCATTTAAGTAATAAAAAAGTATCATTCACTAAACTATTGTGTTTTAAAGCTTTGATTACAGAAACAAGTGGTATCAAAGCCTGGTACGAGAGTGAAACAAAATGAGTGAAAAAGAGTTCAGTAGTTTAAAGTTTGATGGTGACTACGAGCATTGGGCTATGCTCATGGAGAATTTGATGCAGTCAAACAAATGGTGGGAGGTTATAGAGTTAGGAATCACAAGACCAGAGAGGAATGTGATCTTGACAGGGCCACATTAAACTGAGTTGGCCGAAAAGAATCTAAAGAATTTGAAGACAAAAAACTATCTCTTTGCATCCATTGACAAATCCAATTTTGAAGTCAATGACAAAGAAGGACAGTTCAAAAGACATTTGGGAGTCTATGAAGACAAAGTTTCAAGAAAACCAGAGGGTGCAGAATGCACAACTACAAAGGCTTCGAAGGAATTTTGAAGTGCTGGAAATGAAGGAAGGAGATAGAATTGCAATATATTTATCAAAGGTTATGGAAGTGGCAAATGACATGAGAAACCTGAGATAGGACATGCCGGATGCAAAGGTGGTGGAAAATGAACATTCCAGTTTAGGGAAAGATTTGAAACAAGCCATTTTAATAAATTAGTCGTTAGTCTACTTTGCTTAGTCAAATTGAATTAATCTTGGTCTCTTGGTTTATAGGAAACAAGTAAGTAGTATTTGCTTTTATTTCGTTGATTAATTGTAACAATCGTAGGCCTATACAAGGATCTTCCCTGTTTCTTTTAAGTAATAAGAAAGTATCATTCAGTAAACTATTGTGTCTTGGAATTTTGATTACATAAACAATTTATAGCTAATCAAAAGATAATTTTAATTTTTAAAATAACAAAGAAAAAATTAGTTAAAAATAATTAATGCATTATGGTATATATCTATTATTTATCATAGATAAAAACTGACATTTATTATAAATAATAAATTCTAAATTGACATTTTATATAAGAGAAGAGTCATATATTATAAGTAATAAAATTTAGTCAAACATCACATTAATTTTTATATAATAAGATATGAAGCATATCTTATTGGTATATGATTAAATCTTGATATCTAATCATCATTCTAATTTTCAAAATTAAATTTAATAATACTCAATTATTTAACATATATAGAAGATGCAGTCAAAAGTAAAGAAAGACTGGATTGGGAAATTAAATAATTGGTTTCGAGTCCTATAAATTACAGTTTCTTATGAAGATTTTTCTGATAAATCATAGTCATTATTTGTTTTTTGGTTTCATAGACATTTTTATCAAACCAAATCAAATTATTGCAAAGTATAATGGATACAACGAAAAGCTGTATTACTTTTTTTCTTGTAGTAATAATGATGATGATGAATTCTTTTTCCAACGCCAATGTACTTGCATATGGTATAATATGTTCTAATTTACAATTATTAGCAATTTTTAAAAATATTTTTTGTTACATTGTTAAACATTTTCTTAGAAAACTAAATTTGCTAAGTGATTGATATGTGCAGCGCCACCATCATCATTGGTTTGCATTAGACCATGCATCGTGAGTAGGTACTGGACGGATGAATGCTTCACTGACTGTGTAAAATCTGGATTTAGACGTGGTGGAGAATGTTTAAATAATCCTTTCACCAATTGTTGTTGCTACAAAAATTGAGATTAATTATTTTTATACCAATTGATGTTTTGAATAACATTTTCATAATATAATATTTGAAAGAGAAATATTTTTTATTATCAAAAGTTAAATGGACAAAACTTCATTCATAACTTTTTTTTTTGTTAACATTGGTCACAAATGACCGGCCCATCAGCCAAATTCCAACATAATGTAGGTAGTATGACTTGACTTATAGATATGCAAATGCGCATACTTTTAGTGGACTTATCATCTACCACTAGACTAAAGACCACATGTGATTCATAACTCATTATAAACTCCAAACAATATCATATAGGATAACATGACTATGTGTAGTCAAACTCCGATGTGAAAATAAGAGATATGGAAATTTAAAAACTTGGCCTTAGACACTTCCCTTATATCATGAAGTGATTTTCAGTTTCCTCATATTTTTGTTTTAAAACCAAAATACTTATTAAAATACATGCTATTAAATTAGAAATTTTTAATATCATAAATTGTGTTTTCCAGCTAATATAAAGAGGTTACACGGAATAAAAATTGTTATTAAAATTTTATGTTATAAAATGTAAACTTGCATTTATTTTCTATTTTAAATATTATAATTCTGTAATTTAACGAGTTAGATAATTTTGTATTATTAGCATATAACCAACAAACTTTCATTAAAGGCTAACCAGAAAAAAAAACTTTCATTAAAAATAATAAATAAATAAATAAATGGTATTCTAAGTGATTATTATTTGTTTTATGATAAAGTCGTTCTAAAAACAAAATTGTTAGATATTGTTATAATAATGAGTGATTTTCAAAAATAACCCATTTTTGGGGTCAAGCAAAAATGACTTCCATTTTATTCTTTCCAAAATTTTTATCAAAATAACCTGGTGATTCTATATATTTACAATCATGCTATTATTATTATTATTTTTTAATTCTGAAAAATACTTGAAAATATATAAATATTTGTAACAAACAACTTATTTACAACAATGTCATCTTCTTCAATATTTCCAACCACCATTAACAACAAAAAGTGAGATTTAAATGCTCATTTACCTACCATTTTGGATTCAATAAGCTCTAAATAACTAACATAACATCACATTCTTCTACTCCCTCACCAATTTCATCCAAAGACTCTCTCATTTGAATTTCAAATTTTTATATCTTCTTGTTTCCTATGTTTTAGAACTAAAAACGATTGGATTTCGTCGGTGTAAGTTTGACTCAAAGTTTTGGGAAGTAATTAAAGGTAAATACAAGCTTAATCTAACTCATTACTATTTTTCGTTTTTTGCATAGAGTAGACTTTATTTTAAGTCTACTTCGGTTGTAGACTTAAAATGAAGTCTACAAGTCAATGTATGGGTGTTTTGCATTTGACCAATATGTTGTAGACTTAAATCTAAGTCTACATTTTTCTCTTTGTTGAGAAAAAAATTCGGATGTAGACTTAATTTTAAGTCTACATTAAAAAAGGTTAGTTTTGCAGTTGACCAATATGTTGACTATCGAAGTAGACTTAATTTTAAGTCTACACAAAATTTATAAAAGTAAACTTTTTTTTAAGTCTACTGAGGTTAGTTTTGCTATTGACTAAGTTTGACTTTTTCAGTTAAATCTACTCAGGAAGTCTACATTTTGTAGAGTTAATTTAAAGTCTACTTTTCAAATTGTAGACTTTGCCTTAAGTCTACTAATTATCAGCTTACGTCATTCCACATATGACGTAACTAAATAAAAAATTAGACTTAATTTAAAATCTACATTTCCAAAAAGTAGACTTCAATTAAAGTCTTCAAAATGTTGACTTGCAAAGTAGATTAAACACACCAAGTCAAACTTAGTCAATTGCAAAACTAACATCAATAGACTTAAAAAAAAGTCTACTTTTATAAACATATTGTAGACTTCTGATGTAGACTTAAAATTAAGTCTACTTCTTCTGTAGACTGTAAATTAAGTCTACTTATGAAAAGTCAAACTTTGGTTAAATGCAAAACTAACCCTTTTAAATGTAGACTTGAAATAAAGTCTACTTCTGGAAAGATAAACTTTGGTCAAATGCAAAACTAACCCTTTAGTATACTTAATTTTAAGTATACTTTTAGTAGACTTAATATTAAGTCTATTATGATAATTTTAATAAACTTCAAATTATAGCTTATGTAAAAAGTTTTTTTTTGTATTTTTCCCATGTGTGTTTACTCATTTACCTTCTTGTGTATAAGTTTCACATGTTTATGTGTTATAATTATGGTTTACTAAATTTTTGATATAATTTAGACATGTAGCTCATTCTGAGTATACTTTAAATTAACTGTACAATAAGTAGACTTTATATAAAGTCTACAACTACAATTTTGAAATGATCTTCTTAATGTGGGTTATATTTGTGTTTGTTATACATGAGACAATTCGGTTACCTGCTGTTTGTGGTGAATGGGTGATAAAAATGGATTGTTGGCATTTTGATGTGGATCACACCGAAGGTGGGAGAATGTTCTTTTTACGTGATGATTGTACTCATGACGAACTTGTTAAAATAGTTCTAAATGATTATGATCTAGAGACAACCGAGTTTGTTGGGCTGACTTATTGTCTACCTGACTCAATGTTGCAATTAATGCCTTCTGATACTCCGCCTATGCACATAACAAGACAATTTCATGGTTTGGTTAAGCTTAGTAAATCATATGTCGTACTCCTATGCGTTACATGTCAATTTGAGGAAGACAATAAAGACGATGATGTTGATTCAGATAGAGAATAGGATGAAGATGGTATTGATGATTACATTAAAGAAGACAATAAAGACGCTGTTGTTGATACAGATGGAGAATGCGATGAAGATGGTATTGACGATTACGTCAAAGAAGAAATAGCGGAGCATACAAGTGAGCTGGAAGCAAAAGCTGAAGTTTATGTTGATGGTGGTAATTATAGTAAATATGGGAAAGTGGAACATAAGGATGAAGATGATGCAATTATAATACGGATGATGTCAATAAGGGATGCATTGGTCGAGGAAGAGGTACCAATGATATATATGTCAATAAGAGTTTTGAAAGCAAGGATGAGTTGGTTTTAGAACTGCGAATGATGAGTGTATTTTCAAAATTATCTAATGAAAGTATACAAGTCAAGCAAAACTTTGTTTGTGGCTAAGTGTGGTGTTCGTGGATGTGGATGGATGATCCGAGCAGGCGTCAAGAATAAACCAAACAGATTTTGGGTGACAAAGTATGTGAAAGTTCATATTGCTTGAGGGTAAAACGATTGGCCCACTATAGATTCTCTTTTCCGAAGTATATTGCAAGGTTGTTTGTAGATAGTTTTGGTACAATTGATGGGATTACACCGAAGCATATTAAAGAATCAATGAGAACGATGTTTGGGCTAAAGTTGAATTACATTGCGTCTTATAGAACATTATTATGTGTACATAAATTAGTGCAAGGGTCACCAGAGGATGGATATGGTACGTTGCCTTCTAATTTGCATCTTTTGCACAAAACAAATCCAGGAACAATCACTAGCCTTGAACTCGATGAATATAATAGATTTAAATGTCTATTTATATCGTTTGAAGCCTCTATAGCTGGATTCTAATTTCTTAAACGAGTCATTGCAGTTGGTGGGTGTCATCTCACAGGGAAATATGAGGGTGTTTTTCTTGTGGCATGTGCACAAGACGGTAACTTTTAGATATTTCCTTTGGCATTTGGAATTGTGGACACTGAAAAATGATGCTTCATGGGAGTGTTTTTTTCCAAACTAAGTGGTTGTTTTTCTGATCAGTATTCCTTGGTGATAGTTTCTGATAGGCACACATCCATAAAAAATGTGTGCAACAAGGTTCTTCTGTGGGCAAATCGAGGGATATGTTATTATCATCTCGAGAACAACATATTGACTAAATTTAAAGGTAAACACCTCTTGTGTTTGGTAAAAGGTGCAGCATATGCTTATACACTTTAGGATTATACTTGCCATATGGATGAGTTACACCATATCAATCCGATACTTGCATCATATTTAGAAGACGCAGATCCGACTTTGTGATCTCGAGTACATTTCCCGGGGCACGGATACACCATACAGACTAGCAATATCGCATAATCTTTAAATTCTGCATTCAGGCTTGGAAGAGGATTTCCAATAACATTTCTTTTGGAGTTCATACGCGAGAAGCTTGGAATATGGTTTTACAAACGACATGAAGATGCAATGAGTCTCAAAACATAGTTTAGCCGTGGAGTTAAATATATATTAGCTGTACGTGGGCCAAAAAATATAGGTTATCTTGCAACTACACAAAAACAAAGTTGCAAGAATCAAAGCAATACGAAATATTAAATTTTGGACCTCAACCTCTCATCGTATAGGTCCAAAAAGAAACTATTCTGAATCAACAATACAAAAAGCAAACACAAAAACAAAAGATGAAGATAACTATGATGCAAAAAGGAGATCCGACGTAACAAACATTCCAAGATTCGACTCTTTATCCAAAACAATTTCCATTTTAATATACACACAAAATCTACATAACAAATATACACATGAAGTCTATATGAAAACTCTACACACAAAGTCTACATGAAAACTCCACACATAAAGTCTACATGACAACTGTACACATGAAGGCTACATGATAATTCTACATACAAAGTCTACATGATAACTCTACAAATAATAAACAAATTAAAACTATACAATGAGAATTTTCACATATTAGACCATGGTGAACATGAGACAAAATTAAAATTTCTTACAAAATATCAAAACTCAAATCTCAATTCTACTAATCTTACAACAACAAAAAGTAAAATTCAAATCTACTAATCTTAAAAAAAAACAAATAACAAAACTTTAGAAATAATAACAAATCTAGGTATGAAAGGAAGAAAGAAGAAGACAAATGTGGGTTTCACATAGTAAAAATGAATAAAAACAGAAAAAACCAGAGAAAATACAAAAAGAATAGCAATAAAAAACACAGATCTGTGACCACAACCTGACTGTAAGTATTTCCCCGCCGCCAAACAAAGGTTTCGCCACTGTATCCACCAACATCGGACCTGAACAGAGAAGAAGAAATTGTGAAAGAAGAAGAAACAAGAAGAAATAAGAGATGAAGAAGAAACAAAAAAAAAACAGAGCAAAGAGGAAGAAGAAGTAAGAAAACAAAGCACAGAGGAAGAGTCACTAAAGAAGAGAAGAATGACAGCAGTGTGCTTCAATTGACGGCGGAACTCTGCCTGTATGGTCAGAATTGCTTTGGTGGTGGAGAAAAAATTGTAGAGAGAAAACAATGGTGGCTGTAAAAGATGGAGGCTCTTAGGGTTTTTTACACACGACATACATTTTATATGTAAGGTAAATTATATGGTACAATACTTGGTTTGGCAACAAACCAGTTTAATTTGTACTCTAATTCGTTGTAAACTTAAATTGTAGACTTTATACGAAGTCTACACTGAAGACTTTCAATAAAGTATACACTAAAGACTTTCAATAAAGTCTACACCGAAAACTTTAAATAAAGTCTACACTAAATACTTAAGTGCTTATATTCATTACCAATTCACAATGTCAAAATCTAGGTAATATGATATTTGTTAGTTTAACTTCATATAAAGTCTACACTAAGTAAATTTTCATTAATAATTATCTTTTGTATTAAATTAATTACATTTTATAGACTTTAAATAAAGTCTACAAAAGAACCAAAATTTAAAATGTAGACTTTAAATAAAGTCTACGTAAAATCCAAAATTCAACATGTAATATTTAAATAATGTTTACAAAGATTAAAATCCAATTCAAAATATATACTGAAGTATACTTTTAAGTAAATAAATTTTAAGTTTAAAACATCCTAATTACTTATATTTTTAATTAAATAAATTAAACATCCTAATTGCTTATATTTTTAATTTCATTTTTTAAAATAAAATTATTCACAAAGTAGACTTTATTTTAAGTTTACATTGTAGATTTCATATGTACTCTACCTTGTAGACTTAAAATGTTGCCTACATACGTGTAGACTTTAGTTGTAGACTATCGAAAGTTAAAACTGTAATTGTGATATCTGTTTTTTTGTTTGTTCATTAAGAAAAAAATTGTAAATTCATTAGCCTTTTGAGTTAGTTTTGCATTTGACTCAAATGGGATCTACTTTTATATTTCTACTCAAATTTTAGGTCATTTTAATCAATTCCCCTATAATAATTCCTAGTTGAAATTGAGTTAATATAACATGATATTAAAGATAATTTGAAATCAATACTACAATTTTATTATAAGGAAATATAACACGTTACTAAAAGTTGTTTGAAATCAATACTACAATTTTATTATATAGGTGATGTGATAACTCACATTTAATTTAAGAGACATAGTTCTTGGTATTAGGATTTATGTTATTACTAGATGATATTCCGTGCTATGCACGGATTATATTTTTGTAAAAACTTATTATACATTTGTAGTTATTTTTATTTATTTATTTTTATATGTGATATTTGATATCTTTTTTTTACTTCATAGTTTGATTTGTGTATATATATATATGAATATATTAATTATATATATATTATATAATAAAAATTAAATTATAATGATGACCGGTATTGTACACAAAAATATTTATTTATCTCTATTGATTTAAATTTTAATTTATTACAATTTTCACATGTAAACTTTTTGATTTGTATTATTTATGTTTTTTCACCCATTTTCACGTATGTTTTTAGACTCGTATTTATTTAAGTTTCAATCCCGCATTTATTTAGAATTTTAAACATGTATTCATTTATGTTTGTAGATACATATTCATTTAGATAAATATAAGTTATGTGTTCATTTAAGCATTCAAATTTGTATTTAAAAATTATTGTAATATATTTATGAAAAAATAATTTCAATACCTTTCAAATTTAATTTTGTAACATTTGACTTTTTATGTTCTTTGAATTTCATCAGTTCCTATTAAACCAATTAAAACTATTAAAACTATCAGACCTATTAAAACTATAAAAACCAAATTAATTTTTATTTTATCAAAATCAAAACAAATTACTCTATCTGTTCTAAAATATATGATGTTTTTTTAAAAAAAGTTGTTCCAAAATTTATGTTTTTTAACCTGTAAAGCAATATTTATTGTTATTTTTAAACCTATTTTGATTATTTGTATTCTGCCCACTGATTTCTAATTGACTGAATAATTTTTATATAGATTAAATGTATATTTTTAGTTGGAAATGTCAAATATTAAATGATTTTTAAATTTTTCTGAAAAACCTAAACATCATATATTTTGGAACTGAAGAAGTATTGAGACAAAGATTTTTTTTCCAAACAAATGAACAAACTATTGAACCAAATAAAATCATCAAACCTATCTTTATTTTATTAAAATCAAATTAAACTATTTTGTTAAAAAAAATTTTCTAAGCAAACAAAATAATCATATTTATTTTATTAAAATCAAAATATATTTCGAAACAATTAGTTTTATCAAAACACTTCTTTATTCCTTATATCGTTTAGTTTTAAATAAACTTTTTATTATAAAATTTAATAAAAACTTTTTTTTAGTCGCATAATTTAATTTATTTAATCTCTGTATATTAGAAAATAGAAATGACATTATTTTGAAATAAATATATAATATTTTCGTTATTGTTATTGGATTTGATATCTTTATAACTATATCTCCTATTTTTAAAGATTTATAAACGATGAGTTTTCCTTATTCTAATAGATTTTTCTTATCCTAAACAAATAAAATAATCATCGGGCCTATTAAAAAGGTTTTATCAAAATAAATTAATCAAAACGATAAGAAATGGATAAGTTAGTTAGATAAAACAAATCGACCAATAAATTTTTTTTAAATCTTTATTATATTATTACAAAAATACAAAAAAACTTACTGGTATTGTTATAATTTTATTATAATTGAGATTTAGAATCTTTATTATATTATTACAAAGATACAGAAAATTTTATTGATACGGTTTTATTATAATAGAGATATTTAAGTTAAAAATCATTTTATATTAAAATTAAAAAAAATTAATAATATTCTGTAGATAAAGATATTAATAAGAATTATTTAAAGGAACTTATATAATATTATCAAGAGGTAATTGTTTTAAGAAAATTAATATAAAATATATGAATCTGTTAACTCTAGAGTTTTATTATATATAGAGATTTGGATGTCTCAATCCAATATTGTTTTTGTTATTTTTACTGTGTTGACCAATAACATTTAAATTATTGCTCTTATCAAAATTCAAATAAATTTATTTGTTAAAAAAAATAAAATCATACTAATGTTCTTATCAAAATCTAAACAAAAGATTTTTCTTTAAAACCAACAAAAAAACAAATCTTAATTAGTTAAAAATTTCTTTTTAAAACCAACGAAAATAAATTTCTAATTAGTCTTCTTACACCAACAAAAATCAAATCTTAATGGGTTAAAGTTTTTTTTTTTAACAAACAAAATTCAAATCTTAATTGATTAGAGATTTCTTTTTAAACCAACAAAAATAAAATTTTAATTGGTTAAAGTTTCCTTTTTAATTATATGTATTTACTGAAATCAAATTAAAAAAATAATTAGTTTTTAAAAATATTCTTATCTAAACAAAAAAATAAATTAATTAGTTTAAACAAATCAACCAATCTGAATAAATCAAAAGAATTAAAATTTTTATTATATTATTACAAAGATACAGAATATCTAATTACAACGGTTTTATTATAATAGAGATATCAATTAGTTAGAAAATATTTTAAATTATTATAAAACTATTCACATGAATAAATGATTAATAATATACCTTAAAATCACAAAGAACTATATCATTCGTTTGACCATGTTCTTTGGTGTATATCTTAGAGAGGTTTAGAATCTTTACTTTAATCCTTTAAGTTTTTTTGGTAGGTTTCAACGAAAAAATTTCAAAGAAAGACATGATGAAGAAATAATAATCATGAGAAAAAGGGTGTCAATTTTGTTGGTGTTATTAAATTTAACATGAGATCTCTCTTATATAGATTCGTTTAAATTTATATTCTATTAGGATTAGGAATATCTTTTGTTTGATTTTCTCTAAATATAAGGTATTTAGTTAATTATTGAATTAATATTCTTATCATAATTAACAAACAAACAAAATCTGTTTAATTAAGTAAAATCTATCATAATATTAACAAAGTTATCTCTATTTTAAAAACTTAGAAAATGGTTGATTTAAAATTCAACTAATCAAGTTATGACTCAAATTCAAATACGACCAATCAAATCAAATCAATAAAAATTTATTGTTACAAAAAGACAAAAGTACAACCAAATCATATGATAGATTATCTAAACAAATTTTATTTAGACAAATTAGTTATTTAATACAAATCGACCAATCATAGATTTTAAATCTTTATTATATTATTATAA
>OVBA01008541.1:0-12290 GCA_900406435.1 Lepidium aucheri
CACAAAGGAGATTGGGGATATATGTTGGGTATACATCTCTAAGTATAATTCAGTATCTGGAACCAAAAACTGGTGATATGTTTACAGTACGCTTTGTCGATTGTCATTTTAATGAAGATGAATTTCCAGCGTTAGGGGAAGGAAATAAAGAAACTCCAAAAGATATTACATGGTACACACCGTCATTGTGGCACCTTGATCCCCCTATGAAACAACGTGAACTGGAAGTTCAAAAATTTGTGCATTTACAAAATATAGCAAATCAGATACCAAATGCGTTCACTGATACAAAAAGGGTGACAAAATCATATATACCCGCTGAATGTTCCATCAAGAGTTATTGTTCCGGAAGGACAATGATGGGAATATAGCAAATGAACCTAAGGTTTAGTTAGAAAGGGGGAGACCTATGGGATCAAAAGATAGAAACCCCCGAAAGAAAAAGAAAGTGGGAGAAATAAATAAAAGTGGTCCAGAAGAACTAATTAATCATACAGAGAAAAGTCCCGAAGACGAAAATAAAGAAAAACATGAGATTTCAATCAACTATGCCCAAAACAGAAATATTTGGGTCAGAAATGAAATAGAAGATGATGATGGAATTTTCTCATTCTCTGTAACAAAAAAATAGATAATGAAAGTGATGATCCAAATCCAAAGTCCATATTAGAATGCTAGAAAAGATCTGACTGGGAGAAATGGAAAATGGCCATGACAACAGAATTGAACTCCCTCAATAAAAGAAAAGTTTTTGGACATATTGTCATAACACCTGAACACGTAAAACCTGTTGGGTATAAATGGGGTTTGTTCGAATAAGAAATGAGAAAAATGAGGTAACAAGGTATAAAGCTCGACTTGTTGCCCAAGGTTTTTCTCAAAGACCGAGAATTGATTATGAGGAAACATATTTTCTAGTAATGGATGCAATTACTTTCAGATTTCTGATGAGCCTAGCAGCATATAAAAATCTAGAAATACATCTTATGGATGTTGTGACAGCATATCTATACGGATCACTTGATAATGAAATATATATATGAAAATCCCAGAAGGATTAAAGATGCTTGAAGCATTGGGTTCAAAACCAAAAGAAATATGTTCAGTCAAATTACAACGGTCACTCTACGGATTAAAACAATCCGGACGCATGTGGTATAATCGCTTAAGTGAATATTTGATGAGTAAAGGATGTCCTTGTGTATCTATTAAGAAATCTATAGATGGATTTGTGATCATTGCTGTATATGTTGATGACTTGAACATAATTGGAACTCAAAAAAAATTGATGAGAGAAGAACTCATATGAAGAAAGAATTTGAAATGAAAGATCTTGGACAAACAAAATTTTCTCTTGGACTTCAGATCGAGCATCTTTGGAATGGAATTTTTGTACATCAATCAAATTATACGAAAAAGATCTTAAAATGCTTTTATATGGATAAAACAACTCCTTTAAGTACTCCAATGTTCAATAGATCACTTAATATCGATAAAGATCCATTCCGACCATGTGAAGATAACGAAGGGGTATCTCGTAAATTGCACTAGACCAGATATAACATTCGCTACTAATCTACTTGCAAGATACTATTCATCACCTACGCGCAGACATTGGAATGGAATAAAACATATATTTCGTTATCTCCAGGGAACAACTGACTTGAGATTATTCTATAATAGGAATTCTAGTTTCGATTTAGTTGGTTTTGCAGATGCTCGCTATTTATCAGACCCACATCAAGCTCTATTGCAAACCGGATATGTTTTCACAATTGGAGGCACTGCAATTTCTTGGAGTTCTTTAAAGCAGATCCTAGTCGCTACCTCTTCAAATCATGCAGAAACAATTACACTTCATGAAGCATGTAGAGAATGCGTGTGGCTCAGATCCATGACTCAACACATACAAGAAGCAAGCGGAACAATCATAAATAAAGAGCCAACAAAGGTGTTTGAAGACAATGTTACTTGTGTCGCCCAACTCAAAGAAGATTATATCAAGAGTGACCAAACGAAACATATTCCCCCAAGATTTTTCTCTTAGACACGAGAACTTGAGAAGAATCAAGAAGTGAATATTCAGTATATCCGATCAGTAGACAATGCAACATATTTGTTCACGAAGGCGCTTCCCACTACAACATTCAGAAAACATGTTCACAGTATTGGGATGCGTCAATTACGAAATTTATGTTATTCATCATTTCAAGGGGANTAGGAGTAGATTATGTCACTGTACTCTTTTTTTCTCATCATGGTTTTTTATCCCACTAGGTTTTTCCATGATAAGGTTTTTAATGAGGCAGTACATAGTATATAATTAACTATAGATAATTAAGGGGAAGTATTATAGATATATAGATTTATAATTACCTATATATCATAAATATAATAATTATTTATACAAAATATCTATCCTCATTTACCTTTATATATACTTACTCAAAAAATTATTACTACTTTTCTTGTCTTCTCTTATATCTTTCACTCTCTTCAACTCCTACGTTCCTTTATTTAATACTTAAATATTATATATTACTCTTTTCATTTCAAATTAAGTGTCATTTTAGGACTAAATTTTTGTTTCAAATTAAGTGTCATTCTCATTTTTCAATGTATTTTTAACCAATAAATACCTATTATAATCTCAATTTAAAATAATATAAACAATTAGCATTAATGTAATTAATGAGGTTATTATAGACAAATTAAAACATTTCTTAAATAGTATAAAAAATCCTAGAATGACAGTATTGTAATATCTAAAGTTATTTCCTAACACGAATTATTTCACAACAAAAGCCCTTTTTATCTTCTTTGACACGTCTTTCAAGCCGTCTGTTTCCATCTGCTGACGAAACACTCGATAAAAGACTCAAACATAAAATAAAATATTAATTTTTACATTGAAAACATCCTCCAAACTGTAATCATCATCTTTCAAAAGTCCCTCCTCTGGTTTCTTAAGAGAAAGCAGCTTAAACCATATCTCACTCTAGTGAAAAAAAAAACAAAACCATATCTCACTCTCTCTCTACTTTTTGAAAATTAAAACAAAGTTTGATTTTTTCCCATGAATTTTATTCTGGGTTGACTGGTTCTTAGTCAGAATACCAAACCTCGATCAGAAGCATCATAAATATCAAAACTTTGCTTGAAGGGTTTCCTTTGTTTAGCAGAAACATGGTGCAATACCAGAGATTAATCAAAAAAGGTGAAAAGTTTAGAGTTAGAGTTGACGAAGGTGGTTCCGGTGCCACCACCGTCGCCGTCACGGGCGGTGGCTACTCAAAGACAGCTAAACAAATGATTCTTTTTATTAGCTTTCTTTCGTTCCTCTCTTGCTTTTACATCTTCAGCTTCTCCTCTTTCTCTCTTCTAGGTAAATTCGTCTTTTTCGTAGCTTCTTTCTTCCATAGTTTTCTCGTGATTTCGATTGTGTGTTCTTCACTTCCTCTCTGTTTTTATGTACAGATGCTTTTAACAGAGAAAGTGAAGGATCTCTTCCTTATGAACAGTTCATTGCACCTCTTTGTTCAGGAATCTCAAAGGGTATTTCACTCTTTAAGACTACCGAATCTGATATTTGAGAGCTTATTCTTAGTTATATATGTTACAACTGATTCAACTTATTTCAATCACCTTCTAATGATTCATGTTATACAACAGGAGAAATTTGTTGTGATAGAACCGGTTTTAGATCCGATGTTTGTCTCATGAAAGGAGATATTAGAACAGAATCTGCTTCTTCATCAGTCATTCTCTTCACTTCCCTCAACAACAAGACAAAAATCGCTGAAAAGATCAAACCTTACACAAGAAAATGGGAAACAAGTGTGATGCAAACAGTTCAAGAACTTAATCTAGTTTCCAAAGGTGGCAATTCTTCAGTCTCTGCTGATGAACATAAAAACAGCTGTGATGTGTTTTATAATGTTCCTGCTGTGTTTTTCTCAACTGGTGGTTATACTGGTAATGTTTACCATGAATTCAACGATGGAATCATTCCTTTGTTCATCACTTCGCAGCATTTTAAGAAGAAGGTTGTGTTTGTGATTGTTGAGTATCATAGTTGGTGGGTAACGAAATACGGAGATATTGTTTCTCAGCTATCTGATTATCCTCCTCTTGACTTTAATGGTGACAATAGAACTCATTGTTTCAAGGAAGCCATTGTAGGATTAAAGATTCAAGATGAGCTAACGGTTGATTCATCGCTGATGCTTGGGAACAAAACGATTTTCGATTTCAGAAATGTGTTGGATCAAGCTTATTGGCCACGTATCCATGGATTGATTCAAGAGGAAGAACGTGAGGCAGCAAACCAGACCGTTAATACGGTTAGTGAGGACAGTTTTAAGAAACCAAAGTTGGTGATTCTGTCGAGGAATGGATCGAGAGAGATGCTAAATGAGAATCTTGTGGTGGAGTTAGCTAAGGAAATTGGATTCATCGTTGAGGTTTTGAGACCGGACAAAACAACAGAGCTGGCAAAAATCTACAGATGCTTGAACTCAAGTGATGTAATGATTGGTGTTCACGGAGCTGCAATGACACACTTTCTGTTCTTGAAACCCAGAACTGTATTTATACAGATTATACCAATAGGAACTGAGTGGGCTGCAGAGACTTTCTATGGAGGACCAGCTAAGAAAATGAGATTGAAGTACTTTGGTTACAAGATTAAACCAAAAGAGAGCTCTTTATATGATGAATATGGCAAAGATGATCCAATAATCCAAGATCCTAAGAGTTTTACTCGAAAAGGATGGGATTACACTAAGAAGATCTATCTTCAGCGCCAGAATGTGAAGCTAGACTTGAAACGATTCAGGAAACCGTTGTCTCGTGCCTATGATTTCTCTATGAAGCAAATTGGATCGGTGTGAAGCAGTTACAAACCGGATGTTACCAACTAAACCGGGTTTGAGATGTAAACATTTGTACAGAAATGCATATAAAGAAAATTTCACAATACTTTCATTTTGTGTCAAATGGTTCAAATCTTTTCTGTAGACTCACAACGAATACTTTTTTCCTCTCTCCTCGGCGAGAGTTTACTTCTCTCCTCTATTTTCTACTCAATCTCCATAAATTCAACTATCACTTTTACTCTTCCCCCACTTTAAATCTTTTACATGATTAATATAACTTGTTTTTCCAAGTTTAAGTATCTCTTCCGGCTTGTTATGGCTACTTTTTTGAAGTTAAATCTGCCAGATTCTGTTACTGTAATCTTGTCTTTTATAAGTTGTAATGTTCACAAAATAGTCATCCGGTATAGCCGGTAATAGTTCAGAGATCCTCTCCGGTTTCTATTATCGCTTTTGTGTCTCTCTTTTTGGTTTTAATATTTTCTAGCTTGTCTCATATCCGATAATTTTTTTCCAAGGTTGTTGCTAATGTTTTGCTCCTGTGTAAATTATCTAACCTTAACCTTAGGAGGAGTAATTATCCGCTTAGTCGGAGTAGCCTAGGTTGGGTTCGCTAGTGGTTTTAATGTTGGAAATTATTGAGATTCTACCATATTGGAAGAAAATTTTGGATGAATTCAACTCTTTTGGGGCCTATAAATCAAAAGTTGTGGTGGTTTCCGGCGGATTGACTGAGATCGGAGATGCATGTTTGCTGACACCGAAGATGCATGCCGACAAGAACAACGATGGTTGCACAAAAGCACGTCAGTGCCTTCATAGATGGACACGTGGAAGCAAGTGGTCGAGAAGGATGGGAATGTCTAGCATTCTCGAACTTTTCTGATTTGGGTATCTGAGCCTTTGTTTTATGGCCATATTCTTGTTGTAATTATAATATGTATCACTTAAAGCATACTTGGTTTTTAATAAAATTAGACGACAAAAAAAAAGACTCATAGATATACTTTTTTTACTTCTCTATAAGCTCAAAACACATAATCTTTTTGTTAAGGTCATGTTTGTTTGTCAATCTAAATACAAATGCAAATTATTGTATATTTAAACATAATTAAGTGTCTCACCCAGATCGAAGATCTACATGGTTTTATCAAATGCATCTACAATTTTTAAAGATTTCCAGATATGTTTAGAAAGTGAAATCAGATGCATATGGGGTTGTAAAAGAATGAAAAAACTAAAATATCCTTCAACATTCTCTCGCCTCTTTATCTCTATTGTCTAGGGTTTTCAATTCTTCCATTGGAAATTACAGAAGCTCGCTAACAAAAATTTCTTCTTTCACTCTCTTCTTATCTCGCATATTATTGAACAATACCGAGTTTCCTTCACATTCTCTGTTTTCTTTCTCTTTGCCTCCCTTTTTCTTTCTTGGTTCATCTATCTGTTTGCTTTTAAAATTTGTGTAGATTACTATGGTTTCTGACATGTGAGTTTTGAGATCTTTTACTGCTTGGTGAAACAAGGAGTAGGTTTGAATCTATTTGATCCTAATTTTAGATTGTCTTTTGATGCTTCGTTTCTTATATTAGCATTTCTCGTGATGCCTCCAAGTGTATACAATGGAGAACTCAAATAGAGATTAACAAGATTCTAAGAGTGAGTTTGGAGTTTTTGGATATCCAGTTCTTTGTTATTGTGTGACCTTTTGACCTCATCTAATAATTGGTTTTTGTTGCAGAAAGTCATTTTTTGATCAGTACATGTGTGAGTATACAAAGATCATTGTTTTGGTAAGACAATGATCTATGATCATTGTTTTGGTCAGACAATGATCTATATATATTTCTTAAGCTCTAGATTTTATGAGATGGTTGACGATTCTTCTATTGATTATACAAGCTCAAAATCTACATTTGTCTTTCCTTCTTTTACACTTCATATATTTTACAATTGACTTTTTCAGTTTGGATTGCTTGTTTGATGTTTGAATTGTTTCTTGCACAATCCTGATTTCGTAGTTTGGTGTGGAACCTTGAGAGAGTGTAACATATGTCTAGCGTGATTACTTGCCATTATGCTGAGATTCTCTGCCGCAGTTCTTCTTTTATACTCTGTGGCATACCCGTTCAGTTCCACGGTCCACTTTGCAAGCTAAGTAGATTGACTTGGATTGTGCAAGATAGTTCGTAGTGGATGCTTAAAGAACACTACGATGGTGTGCGATTAGAAGTACGACCTTAATTTTCTGGTCGTGGTCACGATATCGAGGGCAAGTTTCTGTCTTGGAGTATCTCAACTCGGCTTTATTGAGCGTTTTACTTGTATACAGACATTTTCATTTTGAACTTGTTTTAAACTATATGATAAAATATGTTTAAGGTGGATTTGGTTATAAATTTCTATATAAATATTTTAAATTAGTAAAAGTTTCATAAAGAAAACTCTGAAAAAACTAAAATTTAATAAAATTATATTGGATACAAATTCGGTTGTTGATTTGGTTTCGGTTCGGGTTTGGATTCGGTTTTCTAGGTACATATATTTAGGATCCTTTTTGGTATTTTATCGAGTTTGGTTCCTCTAATTCGCTACTTTCGTTCTTTTGATTTAAGTTTTATTCGAATATTTTTATTTTTTGGATAGAGTTTGGTTCGGTATAAATCAAGCGGGCTCGAGTATTTTTATATAAAAACTCAAATTAGTATATATAAAAACTCTAAAAAGTTAAAATATGGTTCTTGATTTGATTGTGGTTCTGGTTTAGCTTGGTTTTTCAAATACATAGTATTTGAGTATTTGGTCGGGTCCGATTCCTCTAATTTTGGTTGATTTTTCAATTTGAGTTTCGTGCGTCTAAAATAATTTCTCAAAAAAAAGTATTTAAAATATCACCACGGATCAAAGAAACTAAATGAACATAGATTAAAAATAATAATCACTATAGCGAAAATATAATTCTAATATACTTTAAATTATTTAATTCTTGAATATTAATTATACGTGGATAATTTGAGTACTCAAATCCTGTTTCTGTTTGTAATAATCGGTTGCGATATAAGATCTATCTAAAGAAATCTTTTTATTTTTCTATAAATATCACAAACTTGGTTTGGAAAGAAGAACAAAAAATCCGTGTGGATCTTACTATTTTAAATTTTGAAAAACCAAGCCTTTTGCTCTTCATTTGTTTAAATCTCTTCCACGTTATCCAATTCTAATAAATCTTTATGATAAAATCTTGATATAAAAGAAAAAGCCAAAAAGTTGAACAAAAAAAACCTAAAATATAAATTACATAATTTAAAAACCAATAAAAGTTAATAATTAAATATAGTAGAATAAGTTTAAGAAACGTAACAAAAAGCATGATCCTAAAGAGAAACCAAAATAAATTTTTTAGAAAAAAGAAAAAGAGATCCGAAACGAAAGAAAGGCGTTATAAAAGGAAAGAAGTTCCAAAAGAAGAAAAGAGCCACTCACACATCAAAGCAAAAGCTAATTAGCCAGAAGAAGCCACCAAATATGGAAATTTGCTACTTATAGTAACTCCTTCTTTTTATATTTTACCCTAATTTTGGTCTTCTTCCCCAATTCCCTTCTTTTAATCAATTTCTATATATACAGAGCAATCTCTCTCTACACGTATATATACACAAAAAGCTCTCTCTTTTACTTCCTCTGTATCTCTATCTCTCTTACCCCTGATTTTTTTATTTACAAAGCCCAGAATTTGATTTGATTTCTTTAGAGAAAACAATGGGGAGAGGGAGGATTGAGATTAAGAAAATTGAGAATGTGAATAGTCGTCAAGTCACTTTCTCTAAGAGACGAAACGGCTTGATAAAAAAAGCCAGAGAGCTTTCCATTCTCTGCGACGCTGAAGTTGCTCTCATCATCTTCTCCAGCACCGGAAAAATTTACGATTTCGCTAGCAGCTGGTAATTTTATTCTCTTTTTTATTTTGGGTTAATTTCCGATTACAGAAAAAAAAAAAAAAAATTTACTCTTTTTTCAGTCTAATAAAAGCAATTTGGGAACAGAGCAATATAAAATTGTGTTCTCTGTTAGATTTTGGGATTGAGGATGTAATGATTGTGATGGGTTCATCTTTGGGGAATTGAGATTTTGTCTCTATTATTAGGATGTGTAATCGGATTATTGTTATTTTAATATAAACCCTAATTGTTAAAAACTGCAATTTGGTAGCATCTTTGAACCAAAATCGATTAAAAATCTCATCTTTTTGAAGAAACTGATAATGTTGATGTTTATGATTTTACTGTAATGATTACATCAGTTTAATGATTTTTCCTAACGGAGAACTTTATCAATTTGTGAAGTATGGAGACAATTCTTAGCAGATATGGAGACACTAATGCGTCTACTGAACATAAACGAAGAGAACAACAACTTCTACTTTGTTCTCCACCGGCTAATGGAGCTGCGGTACATCTATCCACAAGCAGAGATTCTCTACCACTTACTTTGCTACCTCTTCTTCTTTTTGCTCATTTGTTTTGCTTCCGTTGTAGCAGTTGGGTAATGATGATTCTGTGAAGAGTGAAGTTGAGAGATTACAGCTTGCCATTGAGTATGTATCTATCTACCTTGATGAATAACTGTGTTTGTTCTTGTGTAAAGATTCAGTCTTTCATTCTGGTTCATTGGTTTATTGCCTCTGTGTTCCTAATCAGGAGACTGAAAGGTAGGGAGCTTGACGGTATGAGTTTTTCGGATCTTATTTCTCTTGAAAACCAGTTGAATGAGAGCTTGCATAGCGTCAAGGATCAAAAGGTGAAGAACAAAGTACTAATTTACTCAAAGGTTGATATAATTAGAAACATATACTAACTTAAAAAGTTTTGTTTTGATTCAGACACAACTCCTGCTCAGCCAGGTAGAAAGATCTCGGTTACAGGTACCAATAGAGCTCTTCGGAGATCCAAATCAATTGTCTCATCAACTCTTATACACTGTTTACTCATAAGATCCTTGTTCTTGTAACTATTAGGAGAAAAGAGCATTGGAAGAAAACCAAATCTTGCGCAAACAGGTGAAGATTCATCCCGATCCTTAAATTAGCATGATCTAGTCTTCACTATACATACCGAGTTTGAATATAATTTTCTCCTCAGATAGAAATGTTGGGGAGAGATTCAGTACCAAAAGTGTTGACTGAAAGACCTCAAAGTTCTAGCCCACTAGCTGATCCTGAAAGTTCGTCATCAGACGATGATGAGAATGACCACGAGGAGCACCATTCCGACACTTCCTTGCAGTTGGGGTAAGATACAAACAAAACCCTAGCTTCTATTACAAGCTTTACTGTCTCTTTTGTCTTTTGAAGTCTCTTGAGAACTAAAAGAACATGACTCATTGGTTTTGTCTTTCTTAGGTTGTCATCAACAGGGTATTGTACAAAGAGAAAGAAGCCGAAGATCGAAATGCATTGCGATAACTCAGGAAGTCAAGTGGCTTCTGATTGACCAAATCAATTATACTTCTCATTCTGGTCCTTAGGGTTGTCTATGTATCTTCTTCTTTCTGGCTTTTCTTTTTTGTTTATCTTTCGTCTCAAGTAGAGTTGGCTTTAATTATGCTTAGGTGAACATTTTTCCTCAATCAAGAAGGATTAAATTAATCAGTAACATCCAAATTTCTTAAAAAAGATTCCAACATCACAACACAAGACCGGTTTGAACTTTCAATGGGCCCTGAGAACAAGTTTTTGTGATCTTTTCGCTTCGACAATACTTAAAATGTAATATAGGAGGATGTTTAATAAGTATTGATAGAATCAAAAGTATGGTGAGTAGAGAGAAAAATTCACATAAACATGTTACTCAATTGTAGATAGATAACTCGGCTCAGCACAAAACCTGTTCACTTACCTAACCTGAGTCGTCACCATGTGTTTTATGCTTCGTTGACTGTAAACCAACCTGTTATGGCCCATTTAATAGAATTGGGCCGAATAGGCTTCATTTGGGCTTTTAAAATAAATATTGTGAAATGTTTCCACTGTTATAAGGCCACCACCGACAATTCAAGAGTCGCCGACGACTTGATGGTAGAAATATGCTGCTCAGACTCGTACAAATAAGTACTCTGATTTTTTATTTTTTTTAATTTATTATTGTGAGTAAATATTACTGAAAGTACAAGTACAGTACTTTTTTCCCGTCAGTAACTATGAGTTTAGCCGCCAGTGAATCCAGCTGTACATTTATGATTACCATTTTTTTTTTACTGCACAATCAAAACTGCTTATTGTGTACTGCTGAAAAGTCGTTACTCCGATAAATAGTGTTTTGGTTCCCTAAATAAAAGGATTAGTTAATATTTAGTTTAATCTAATAAATATTAACTGTCTATCTAGTTTTTAAAACATAAACGTTTTTTTCTATCAATATTTACATGGATAAAAGATGATCTATAATTAAATGAATGACTAAATGGTTATCAAAAACAAATTTGCAGATAAGCACATTTGAAATTGATCTTGCCTAATCATCATGAAATCAAGCTGACAATTATTTGAAAATATATTTAAAATAATACAGAATAGTGATGACTAGTCGACATAAAATCTGATAATGAGTCAAAATGAAGAGATTACAAGTATAAAAAAATGTGGAAGAGAACATATAAAAAAAGCACAAGTCCCGACCTAAAAATTGGGAAAAATCTGGAAGCACGTGTGAAGGAGATAGAAGAGAAGGTTCGAAAGAGAAGGAGATCCACCGTCATCACACATTTACTTGAGTCTCCAGACAAAAGTCAATTCACTCTCTATTATTTACAAATAGACCCATTTAATTTAACTCATTTGCAACACTTACTCATGTCTCCACCGTCCGATCACGGATCCTCGCTGTAATCAAGGGAGCAGATTTAATGATGTGGGTCACTTAATGTCTACCATTACTTAACTACCTTCTTCATGTGTAGCTCACATTTATATGTTTACTGTTAGTTTCTTCTTTTTTGCCATTTTTGGTTTTTATTAGGTTTCATTTTTATCCCATATTCTTATTACTTAACTTTTTTTTATCCATTTTTACTACCTGAAAATGTTTTCATAAACGTCCAAACCTAAGAGTATTTCCAACCCAACTCCAAAACATCAAATTTGATATCAAATACTCTCCAACCCAACTGCAAAATTAACACCAAATTTAATTTTTTGGTGTTTTGTGAACAGTACCACACCATATTTGGTGTGATACTGTTCACAAAACACCAAAAAAATATTATTATTTTATTATTATTTTTATATTTTAAAATAAATTTATATGTTGTCTACTAATATTAATCTTGAGTATTTTGCCTGGATTTGAAAAATTGATTAAGAATCGGATAAAATTAACTCAAAATTGAACCAGAATTTTATTAGTTTTTATACGGTCC
>OVBA01008542.1:0-12287 GCA_900406435.1 Lepidium aucheri
AGTTCCATACATAGTCTCGGTCCATTTATCTCATGAGGGCGAGTCTTGTACAGCAAGGAATGATTCTCCAAGATGATTCTGTACACTTGATAAGCTCGGTCCACTTAGACTCATATTGGACCGAAGAGTAACTAAGAGAAGAGAAGAGGCCCAAAAGATGATTCAGCCCATCAAGAAAAGAAATGGAGAAGGCGGAAGAAGCTTTGCTCTTATCCACATTGTGACNATCCTCTCCAACGGCTAGTGGTCCCAAAAAGAGTCAAAGTTTGCTTTATTCTTTAAGACCATGCTTTATGCTTCAAGACCATGCTTTATGCTTTTCCGAATGTAGCTTGTAATGTGTCTAGATTCACTCTTACTCTTCTCTATATAACCATTGTAATATGTTGAGAAATAATACAAGCCCCTAGAGGGTGAAATTCTGCCCAAATATTCTCTCAACTCTCCCTCTAAATTCTCTCTCTAAAATTCTCTCTTTATGTCTATTCTCCTTATAACTCGTTTCTCTCTTTATTCTGATTGTATTTCCGCATAAACCAACACTCCATATGAGAAATATATGTGAATATTCTGTTAGGATACGATTTATTTTAGTATAATAATACTCAAACTATATTCTATTAGGATACGCTGTGAATATTCTGTTAGGATACTATTTAATTTAGTTTAATAATACTCAAACAATATTCTATTAGGAGCTATTTCTTTTCTCAGACATAGTGATTACAGCCTATCATCACCTCTCACGTTCGCGTATCTTATCTTTGTCGTATTGGCTACAATTCTACGAGTTAAGTCACTACAAAATCTACAATGTGAAAAGAATGGTATTAACTTCTGTATCTAATAAGTAGGCCTTATGGACCCATGAAAACGTCAATTTACTGTTGTGGACATCTCGTTTTTTTGAAAACTCTAATCAGACATGAGAGGTGATAACAGGCTGTTTTCGGATCAATTGCTTAAAGACTCTCCTTTGGAGAAAATTGAGCATAACTACTCCTCTCCTTTTAAACCCAATTAAATAATTCAATTATTTAATAAAATCATGAACCAATTTGGTTTTTGGGCATAAATCTATTACCAATTTAAAATTTGGTTCTATTTCACTAACCAAAAGTGAACCAATAGATTTTAGAATAATGTGACCAATGAAACTGCTTCGCTTCTTTTGTTTATTCATTTGGATTTTAATTAATTTTATGTTGGCACATATAACGTTTCTTTACCATTTTCTCAGACATTATCGACATTTTTCCTCCTTTTTCCCTTTTGAATCTATAAATCTTTACACCATTTTTGGTTGTTGTTGCTTTCGTGACAGATTAAATCTAGTATGATTTTATCAGATTTATCTTTTACCCTAATTAATTTAGAACATTTTCATCTCTTCTCTTAGATTCATTTTTGACAGCAAAAGGAAAATATAATCGAGTAAATCAAAATTCATCGGAGAATATCAATGTTTCGATGTTATCTTATCATAGATTTAAGTTTTTGTATAAGAAATGTACATAATTCTATGAAAAATGGTGAAAAAAGGACAACCGCTGCCTTTATTAGGGTTGCAAGTAGAGAGTTGCATCAGAATTCTTTTGGAAGAAGATGAAGAGAAAATTACAATTTTATCCTTCATTAAAGGTTTAAAATAAAAAATTGGATTTTAGCACTACATGATTCAAACTCTGTACCTCAAAGTCAAATAAAACATCTTAACCATTATGCCAAATGAATCATTATTGGTAAAGTTACCAAATTAACACAGGAGATCACTTTAAAATTTTTAGTTCATTTTGAAAAATTAATTTATTTTTCTACAACATAATTAATTTTTAATAGATTCGAAAAATTTGATTTGGAGGGAAAATTCAATATTTTTAGTGAAATTGATTCCAAAATTTTGAATTTTTTTGACATATTTGTACCAGTTATATAGTTAGGCATAAATACACATAGTTATACTTTTGCTATTTTGGCAAATTTTTAGTTAACCTTAACATTTATTTATCATAATTAGTTGAACCAAAGGAGTTATGGTATTGTAGTGCATATAAAACAATTATGAATACTCATTACTTGTTTAATAGAATTATATACACATTTGATTTTCAATGATAGTACAAGTAACAAACTCAAGCCAAATATCATGATATGTTACTACAAGTGTGGTAGATCTACAATGCATGTGAAGTATTGTAAAGTTCTAGATTTGCAATGTTGTATTATACCAAATAATCTCATATTATAACTAATCAAGTTAAATGTGATTATGGTTGCTATAATATCAAATCACCAACTTATATCAATATCTTATGTGAACCAACAACAATATTAATCAATATATTATGCATACATGAATCAAACTGAAAAATATGTGTATGTACTGCTTGAAATTATTGTGAACCAACCAATTATAGAATTGAATGAAAGAATATCGATGAAATTTGATCGAACCAAAGAATACCAAAAGAATATGTCTAAACCAAATAAATTAAACATTAAATTTTGTGGTATTATTTAAATTGGTTGTCTTATTGAATAGTAAACTTCTCTATTAGATATGACCTACAAAAAAATACAAATATTAATTTCAACATAAGTCTCGATTTAATCATAATTGAATAATTAAACCATTTGGTTTAAGTTTAGAGAAACGTATAGGATAATGCATAATATCTTTCTCATTTTAATATATTTAGTTTTCTTATTTAAACAATATTATAATATATCACGTGGGACCCGACATTATAATACATTTTAATTTATTTCGCTTTGGTTTGATTGTTATTTCCAAATCAATTTTTTTCTTTCAATTTCGATTTTTGGTATAGAAAAAAGTGGGACCCAGTTTTATTTATAAAAGAAAGAAGAGAGTAAGAGGAGTGTTTGTGATTAGAAAGGAGTGTTTTTAAATAAGAGAACTTTTGATTTTTGTCCGCTGTTTTCATTAGACACTATGTCTGATAAATGAAACGGTTGTTAAGGATTTTTATTTTAACGCAAAAGAAATGATTTTTCAGCAAGGATATTTACCACCTTGAGAAAAACAAATCTAAGAGAGCTCACGACAAATTTTGATTAGAGATGTTAAAATAAGCTTTAAGCCCAATAAATCTCCAGAACCTATAAAAATTACAAGTTTTTAAGTCTGTTTTTAAGCATCCAAAATTTGGGTTTAAAATAGGCCGAGTATCTATGACTCTAAAATTCTATATAAGTTTATTTATTGGGTAATAAGTATCCATTGAGTCTTATCTACAAGAAAACACGCATTTTGCGATTGAAAAGTGAGACTGATTTTTTGGTCGCAAATTTTGAGACTGTATTGTCACTGATGTGCGACTGAAGTGTAACTAAAAAGCTGTCTTAAATTAGTCGCAAATTTGATACTAAAAATATCAATCGCAAATCAGTCGCAAATGTGCGACTAACTTAAGACTCATTTGATACTGAATAAATAAATCTCAAATCAGTCGCATATTTGTGACTAGAATGAGACTGATTTCCGACTAATAGTTTTAGTCTTAAATCAGTTGTACATTTGCGATTGATATGCGACTGATGTGCAACTGTTACAGTGGTCTCAAATTTCAGTCGGAAATCAGTCGCAATGTGTTAGGTACACATGTTTTTTTGTGTTTTGTACCAAATGTAACAAAAATATGTGACTGATTATTCAGTCGCATATTTCAGTCTTAGTTTAGTAGCAATTTAGTGACAAACAAATTCTATATATACACCAACAATTTCACTTATAAAACACACTTCAAAACATTATAAAAAGAAAAGAGTTTGTTGGGAAGAAAAAGCGTTTTTAGAGAGAGAAAAAATGTTTTTAGAGAGAGAATAAAAATATTTTAAGGGGAAAATGGGAGGCAATTATAAGTATACAAATTTTTAGAAGTGGATGTATAGAAGTATCGATGAAGAAACGAATAACATCTCGGGGGAATTTGCTGCTGGAGTGGACGATTTCATGAATTTTGTGGGTAATCAGCCGCTTGCACTCAATAATACAGGTAGGTTTGGTTGTCTCTGTATTTTCTGCAAAAATAATAAAATTCTATCGAGACAAAAAATTGCAAATGATCTATTTAGTCGAGTATTCATGCCTCAATATTATGTATGATACATGGATGAGGAAGATTTGAATGTGGATTTAGGCAGTTGTAGTGCAAGTTATGGTAGAAGTAAAAATCAAGAAAATGTTTGTCATGTAGAAGATACATATGCAGTAAATGATGCATTTCCTGCTCAGCATAACACGAGTTATGATCAGAATGATCAAGCTGAACATGATAGATTATCAAAATACAGCTAAAGTACCTAATAATGAGGCTCAAAAATTTTATACCATGTTAGAAGCTGCTAACAATGCTTTATATGATGGTTATTAGAAAAGTTACTCGCAATTATCATTAGCATCTCGGTTAATGCACATGAAAACAAATTTTAATGAATCTGAACATGAACTAGACTAGTGGCAAGAACTCATTTCAGAGTATCTACCTAAGGATAATTAGTGCACTACGTCGTAATATAAAACTGAGAATTGATGCGAAATTCAGGGCTCCCTTACCATATAATTGATGTGTATATGCATAATTGCATGATCTTCTGGAATAAGTGTAAATTTTACGGACCAGCAAGATACAAGGAGAGTACCTGTCGAACAAAACTACCATTCAGTCGGATGTGGTATTTACCTATCGCTGATAGAGTAAAAAGACTATATTAGAGTGCCAATGTAAAAGCGATGAGATGACACGCAAAACATGAATCAAATGAAGGAGAGATGTCTCATCCATCTGATGCAGCAAAGTGAAAGAATTTTCAGAAGTTGCGTCCTAGATTTGCAAGTGATCCTCGCAATGTATAATTTTGGAATATGCATCGATGGGTTCAGTCCTTTTGGAATGTCTTGTAATCACTTGTTGTGGCCTGTGATCATGACTCCATATAATTTACCCCAACAAATCAATAAATCGTTAATATCGATCTTCTTCTTCTTCCTCGCCACAGACACACCATTTCTCAAATTTTTTTGATTTTGATTGATTTTCACTTTCAAATCACTCATGATCATTTGAAATTGAACCCAAATCAATTTCTCAAACTGGTTGATCTAGTTTAGGGAGAAAAGGAGGAAGATCGAGAAGAAGCTTTCAAGGTATTGACCCATCAACTTCTTCGGCGGTTCCACCGGCGAGACTACCAGTGGTTCGACCTCATGCCGGTGGTTCCTCTAGTTTTGCGCCGCCGCCCATTTCTCCTTCTTCATTGAATCGAGAAACTCCAAGTATAGTAGATGAAGGGTTTTATGCACAACAAGGCCACGAACCGGTTCAATACACTCTAAAAGACCTTCTTCAATGCCCAGAAAGATATCTACCTAAGTTGGATCCATTTTGGAAAAGATGAGACAATTTGGTAAGAATTGTTTCCTTTTTTTATTTTATTGCAATTGTACGTTGAATTAGTATAGATTGCGTTAATTTTGTGGTAGATTAGGTTGATAGAATTTATAATTGGTAGGTTTGGAATTCTATTGGATATATAGGACTTTTATGGAATTTAAATGAATTAGTATATGTGTTTTGTGATTTTGTTATGAATCTATAGAATTATAATTGGTTTTTTTCTGAATTTTTGTAGAGCTTTCTTAATTTTTATAGAATTACAATTGTAACTTTTTTTGGATGTTGGATTTTATTTTAAAAATTTAATGAACAACTATGAGCTTAAATTTTTTTAAAATAATTTTTGTAATTTGTTTAAAGGTTTTTGATGAAATTTGAGGAACTTAAATTAATTGTTATAAATTTCTATGAATTATTATGAATTTTAATTTATTATTATTAATTATTTTTGAATTTTTCTGAATTTTAGAAATTGTGATTGTTTTGTTTTTGGATTTTTTCAGGTTTAATCAAAATCAAAATAACAATATTTTAAGACATATCTCGAACATTGTTAGAGCCTGATATAGAGACACATATATGAGTTGGACCAATACTCCTCAAGATGTGCGAGATCATTTTTTCGTGAAATTCACAATAAGAATTTGTTTTAATTTTTTTACTGTAATTAATTTAAAGTTTCTATTTACTAACACATACTTTTTGGTTTAAAATTTTTGTAGCAAATATATTACTAGAACCCGGCTATAACACACACCATTCAAGAAGAGTATATCAAATCGATGTGCAGCCGATGAAGGAAATCACGAGTCAAATTCAAAAAAACTAAAGATAAATGTCCTGGGTGGATGAGTAGTAGCGTTACGAGAACCTGTGTGAGCATTGGGCTACAGAGGTGGCAATGGCGAAGAGCAAAAAAACATGGACCACTCGTTACACTGGTTGTGACGGCTGCGGACCGCATAAGCATGTCTCATGACAGAAGAGTTACTACCGTGTTCAGTGTGAACTTGTAAGTATTTCTAATTTAAATAGTTTTTTAGTTTTTTAGTTTTTTTATTATGTAATTTATTTTTCGGGAAGAGAAATTGCATCGACCTACTATAATCAGTACAGTCTTCAAGAAGATGCATACTAGTTCATCAGATAGGAGCTTCGTGGACCTAAAGGCGAAGAAAATTTCAGAGACTTATCAGTAGAAGTGTAGCAAGTTAATACAATCCCAGATGGACAGTAACACCAATCTATCAGACGATACATCTGAGACTGTAAAGCTCACTCCGGAGCAGAAGAATGAGCTTTTATTTTTAGTATTTTTTTAAATTTTGTACATTACATCATTCTCCTATAATTTATTACTAATTTCATCCATTATTTTTGTTTTTAGTCTACGTTGCGTGACCAGAGAGGAAACATGTATGAATTAGGAAATCTTGGCTCAAAGTATCGTATCGGCACAAAGAAACAGATCACCGAGTCTACTGTCAGGGTCACGATTTTAGACTTGCAGCAATAGATGGCGGCTTACAAGCAAGATGTGCAGTAAAAGATGGCGAGTTACAAGGATAACATCACTTATCTGACGCAGCAGAATCGCGAGCTTCTACAGTACCTTCAGGCGACACTCGCTTCTTCCCCTGCCCACATCACTTTGATGCCTCCTCCTCCTCCATTGCACGATGGTTTAGGCTCTTCTTCTGCGCCTGAACCTACTGACCAATTCCCCAACCATCTTTGATTTTCTTTTGTTTTTATTTTCATTTGAACATTTCATGTTTTTAAATTTTTCGTTTCAAAACAATTTGGTTTTGGTAATTTATATTTTATCTAAAATTAAAATTTTATTTAAATTTAAAAATAATTAAATAATTCAAATTAAAAAGAAAATATAATTGTGTGATTAATTTGCGGCTACTTAACAGAGACTAATCTGCGACTGCTTAACTGAGACTAATCTGTGACTGATATTTGACACTGATCTGCGATTAAATTTTGAGACTTATCTATGACTGATTATTGAGACTAATCAATGACCCATATTTAAAACCAATCTGAGAGTGATAACTGAAAATGATCTGCGACTAAGTATTGAGACTGATTTGCGACTGATCTGTAGGACTGATTTAGGACTGATTTTTGAGACTCCTCTATGAGTGACATTTGCCACTGCACGTGGAGTCAGAGATTAGTCGCAAATTGAGACTAACAAAAGAGTTGTAAAGTCATCCGCAATTTGAGACTGAATTTATGAGTCTCAATTCAGTCGCAAATTTGTGACTAAACTGCAACTCACCAAAAGTTCGATTAGCGATTTGCGACTTATTTTTTCAGTCGCACTTCAGTCTCATTTTTTGAAAATGAGATTTATTTGAGACTGAATGTACAATCTCAAAAAGCGTGTTTTCTTGTAATGTGTTTTTGTAATTTAAGTAAAAAAATGTTGATATGTTATATAATATATAATTTGAGTTATGAAAGTTTTATTTTGATTTCTTACAATACTTCAGTGTCGTAGCACCTGGTACTCAAACATTGGCTTGGGGACATTTTCTCTACCCCTTCTTACCATGAAAAAACATGGACATTTTAAGTTATGTTCAAATTGATATTTAATAATGAATATCAAAATGAATATAATTTTGTAAAATTAAATACATTATCTAAAAAAAGGATTTGGAGAGAAAATAAAGAGAGGTTTTTCTCGGTTCTTCTCCAAGTCTCATTCGGAGGTTTTTATCCGATCATTTCTCTCTTCCTAGATTCTCTGTTTTAGAGAGATAATGAAAAAGATTTGCCGAACAGAGAACCTTTCGGCTTAGGGCCGATAACACTCGTAGAGTTTTGTCTCCTAGTTTCACTTCAGACTTATTGTCGGTTTGTTCTTATACTTTCTTTTCCAATCCTTTTTATTTTCCAGAGTTATTGCCGTTTTCTTTTCAATTTGTGTGGTTTTTCTTTTAGTTGTTTGTCTGTTGTTGTCAATTTTTGTAAACCTTCATTCCTATTACCTTCTTTGAAGACTGTTTAAGTTTTCCTTAAATTAAAGTCTTTGTCATGGTTCTTCTTCCGGCTAAAACTCTGCGTTCTAATGCGATTTTTGTATCGGATTTGGCATATATTCCATCGGAGGTTGTTGAAGAATTTATTTTCTGTGAGTTCTCTAATGAATTCAGGAGTTAATCTTCGCTTTCTCGGAGTTTCCTTTGGTTTGTCTTCTCAGGTGGTCTGCAACGTCGGGTGTATTTGAGATCCAACCGCTATGATAGTTTTGTGGAGGAGATTGACATCTCTGGAGGTGCAGATGCGGAATTGCTTTGAAGAAAAAAGGATTCTAGTAACTTTCCTTGACTCTAGAGGTTGCATGTCGAGAAAGACACAATGACAAAACATGACGTAATAGAAGCAGGACGGAGTGCTCCAACAATGAACATGTGGATGTAGATGCCATGTTAGTAGTTAATGCGGGATGTCTTCTCGAGGTTTTCATTTTGTTTCAAGTTTTAACCCTGAAATATTAATCCATTGTGTGTCTTTTTAATAATAATGGACGATAAAAAAGATATATTATTTCCAAATAAATATTTTATTTTTTTATTTTCAAAACTAAATAATAAACAATTTTACTTAAAAAATTTTTATAAAAGAAATTAATTATTTTTTATAAACAACTAAACTCGCATACTTATAGGAAACCCATATTCTAGTGAGCTTTTTCTGAATAAACCAAAATATGTTAAGTGTTTTCTTGAGTTTTTGAACATAGACTTTTTATATACAGTTTTAAACTGGGTTTGGATTGACCCAATTTTTTTACCGACCGCAACATCTTTAGCAGATCAGCTTGCATGCAGAGTGTTGAACATTTGATATAATATATCTATATTGGATATGTACACAATCTTTTATCTAACATTTTTCATTACAAATATGGGCAACAAGTCATTAGTAACAATATTTGATATTGAAATGGGAGCAAACTAGGTTAAATTAATAGATTTGGTCCAAAAGTGTTCCCATAAGTTTGGAAGAACGAAGCTCCAGCCTAGAACAGTCGGATCAGTAGAATCACCGTAAACACAGTTCCTCCAAGATTGCATATTACCTGCGAGAAAAAGTTAAGCAACACGTCCATGAGATGAAGAAGAACTCACGAGTCGAGGAGACATGGCTGCTGGTAAAATGCGTCATGATGCCTTTTTAGCTCGTTTTGAGACTTTCTTGAACATCATTCTTAAGAATCTAATCAGAAGATCGACACTAGTCTCCCTTCCATCTTCTTCGTCTCTAAAATTGTCGTCATCAGGGACAACATCGTACTCGTACCCACGGAAGAATCGATCGTCTGCTTCGTACCGTCTACGCGACTAAGAATAAAGATATTAAGTATATTCGGATTCGTCACCAATTTTGATATACACAAGTCCATTGAGTAGGAAGTAATCAAACATACCTGAGAGTTACGGTACGAAGCGGATGAGTGTTTCAGGCGGCGGATCCGACAGTGGAGGAAGAAAGAGTCAACAAATAAAGGAGTTGCAGAGACATATCGCCCGGAGCCATTGATGAAATGTAGCGATGGTGATGGTGATACTGATGATAAGGTAGTTGCTGCGGCCATTTTCGAGCTGACGAAATCAATTCAGCGAGTAATTGTAAATAGAATTGGACCTTTTCGACCATCAAATAAAAGGATTTTGTATATTTAGAAAGATACTTGAATGTCATATATATTTTGTAAATTTACTTTTTGCTTGTGCACAATGCAACGCCCATACGATGTTTCACTGCAAATAGATATGTACTATTTTGACAGTAAAACAAAATAGGGTTATGGTCCATTAGGCCCAAAATAACGTAAGCCAACAATATCAAAGAATAACGATCTCTTCTTTTTTTCCTTTTTTTTTGTCAGACGAACACTGATCTCTTATATCTTATCATTGGTTCTGAAATTATTTTCTGAATCATTCTTAAGTCTTTTGTTAACCATTTTAGTTTTTACCAATTAGTTTGATAACATCTTATTAATAACACAAACTCACTAATTCTTCGATTTTATGAAATTTTTTGATTCTGTAAAAAAATTATATAAAGTAGGGCAAAATAGGTAGATAATACAAATGGAAAAACTAATTCACTACATATCATAAGGTTTTCCAAATTAGGTGGGTGGTAGTGGGACCAAACTCATGAAATACCAAATAGCCCCTAAAACAATAAAATCTTACATTTTCCTCTGATGGCCCACGATAGCAGCTGTTGATGCTAGAACTCCACACTCGTTATCAAATTGAGGAACTTCGAATTAAGTACTTTTATTAGATGAAAATGGATTACAAACAAAGGCGAAAGAAATCTTTCAAGCTCTAGGATTGTTTTCTCCTGTTTTTCTTATGTATTTTCCTAGGTTTTGAACTATTATTTATAGGCTTTTGCTCTAGGGTTTTGGAGAAAATCCTCTCGAGATTCTCCGAGATTTCCTCCTCGATTTTAGCCGAGCTCCGCGGAGATTAGTTGCTCGCTTAGTCGGCCACGCTCTTCTGGTTTCGCGTGCTCGCCCCTCGGACGTTATGAGGCTCGCTTTGCCACCTGCTCGGCTTGGCCCACCTTATCTTGTTCTTCGTTATTGGGCCTCTTCAGGCTTTTGGGCCTGGTACCAACAGGAGCCCCCAGCTTCTGAAGCGGTTTAGTGGGTTCGGAAGTGTACTATTTTGGAGATTCTTTCCGTTCTTTTGATAATTTCGTATCCTAGGGGATCCAAGTTTTCCATTTCGATAAGCTCGTATTTTTGAGAATCTAGGTTTTCCATGCTCGACCCGCTGCTACTTCCCCGTCTATTTATACCGGTCCTTAGTCCTCTTTTGTTTTCCGTATTCCCAAGTGATCTTTGCGAGAATGTCTTCTACGGATTGCGTGAGCAAAGACGCCAAAACCAATGGTATTAGTTCCTTCCTTTCCTGAAAATTTTTGCATTTCTCATCTTAAGTCTTGAAGATAACTTTCGCTGCTTTTCCTTTTAGGTCGTAACCCCCGTTCTCGGGGAGGCCAGAATCGTCCTTGTTCGATAGTGTATATGCGCCCCAATCCTGGTGGAGTTTCGTCTGGTGATCTTCCTCTCGTCGGTCAGAGGAAAGTTGATACGGGTGCGTATGACCATCCTAGCAAGCGGTCACGCGCGGCTAGCACTTGTGATGACATGGTTATCTCTACCGACTCGGAGCGAGAGGGCGAACAGCAGCTCTCCGGTGTTTCTACTCCTGCTTGCGGAAATGTCCTGACTACGTTGCTCCAAAGTTTCATTGGAGTTTCTCGCACACCCAAAATTGTCCTATAACCGAAGACAGGGATGCTATGTCGATCGTCCTTTGTCACTTCAAGCACCGCGGTTGTACTATCCCCGCGTTTTCTGATATGGCGGAGGGCGCGACCTACTCGGACGTTTTAGANGATCTACTCGGACGTTTTAGACAGCTTTGGACAGGTAGGACGACTTTTGTGAGGTGTTGTTTACTATTGCTGTATGTGACGCCATCACTTGTTCTTTTGCATGCTGCTGCAGCTTTCAACCGCTATGTTAGTGTGTGCGAAGCTCGCTTTTCGTCTCCTGTTGTTCATGAGCCGAACAAGACGGTTGATACTTTGGCGAGCATGCTTAGCTCTGCTCAAGAGAAAGAGGTTAAGAGCACGGCTGAACTTAAGCGCCTCTCAGGTTGCCTTGTTTTAGCGAACAAGAGGATTTCCGATCTTGAAGGCTTACTGCAACAGGAGCGTCTTGCCCGGGAATCCTCCATGGAGACTGTAATTACTGCAGCCACAGAAAATCTGACGTCTAAGCATCGCATCCATGTTTCTCAACTGCAATCTCGT
>OVBA01008543.1:0-12282 GCA_900406435.1 Lepidium aucheri
TTATTTCATTTTATCTTCAATTTAAAATAATTTATTTTCAATTTAAAATAAATTCTTTTAATCTATTCTAATTTACTATAATTTATTTTAATTTATTTGAATTTATTTTTAATTTAAAATAATTTATTTTAATTTATTATAATTTATTACAATGTAATCTCAGGTTTGATAGAGAGAGAGAGAGCGAAAGAGAGAGAAAGAGAGAGAGATTGAATCAATTTCTGTTTCATCTCTGATACTTTATGGTTATTTTACTCTTTTTCCTCATTTGTTAGATCATGATTCTGTGAGAATCTGATATTTGCTTTCAACAGATAAGATTTAATCTTGTTTTCACTCTTTAAACATAAGAATCATGTTTATGGATTACGAAATCCATTACGTCCAATAACAATTGTTTGAAGTCTGATGAAATCCTATTTTAGGATCAAATAATTCCAACAGGACAAACGACTTAAACTAAACAATATGACTCACACAACAAACCTTAAAATAATTTGAGAATATGACTCTTGGTAGAAAGACACGACCTAAGCATTGTAACTGTTGGTGTATATCGCTTCATCCATAAATTTTGTCACCTGAAAATAAATCTTTACATCTTTTCAGTAAATATTGATACATCAATACAACTCATCAAACATTTTTTGCCACTCTCACGATTTTCTCACCTTTTTTTTCTGAACATTGCAGACTCTTCACATCCACTTTAAATTAGGTCGGAAAAAATGTTTCCCAAAGGTAAAATTAAGCATATTCTTTCTTCATCTCGAGAATATGTGTATCACACTTTCTGGGTTCACTAACAATTGTGTGTATTTGTATTTAACAAATTTGGGTATTTTTGTTCGGAAGGACTAAATATGACAGAAGAGTCGATACTTTTTCTCCCAAAGGATATCTGTTTCAAGTTCAGTATGTCATTGAAGCTATCCAAGTAAGTTTTCACTTACATTTTTAGCTATCCATAATATTGATTGACGAAGCAAAATAGCCAAAGTTGGGCTTCAACGGATTTTTATTTGTTAATAATTTCTCTTGTTAGTGTGCTACGTTTGAGATATTTGTTGGATTGGGAAGTTTTTATTTAATGATTATGTAATGGTTGGTTGCAGCTTGGCTCTACTGCAATTAACGTTAAGACAAGAGAGGGAGCAGTGTGGAGAAGATGATAAAACTTGATGACTATATATGATCTGCCATGAGTGCTATGATCGCCTGACTCGGAAAAATTGTTGAGCATGCACGAAATCAAGTGAGATCACAGTTTCTGTCTGACATGGTTTCTTTCTAATATCTAATGATGTTTCTGGTACCAGCTGCTTTTTATATTGCGCAGAACAACATGTTCTCATATGGTTATAGAATGAAGAAGTAGTCATCAAATCAGCACGAAATTCACTAAGTGTGGGAAAGGCACTAGTTAGAACAGAAGCTTTCAAGTGTAAAAGATTAAAAAGAAGACTCTAAGAGAAGTGAAGGGTCTTGTATTCGCAAGTCAAAAGCGGAGCTCTTCCGGATCTGAGTTTGGGCGAAGACGAAGCTGAGTGAGTGAGTCGTTTGTGTTTTCAATTCTGTTTCAGGTTGTTCAATTCAGTCAACCGTTAGTTGATCTTTAGAATCGAGTATTAGTATTAGATAGATTCTAGTTAGAAAGTTGATGCGAATTCGAGTTGTTATCTAAGAGTAGAGAGAGAAACAGTGATCTAGTCTGTATCTTTGTTTTTGAGCTATGTTTTTGATGTATCGTATTTTTATCGGTTTTTAACTCATATTTTTATTCATTTTTAAGTCTTTGTTAGTCTTTTAGAATCTTTTCAAGTACAAAACGAGTTAGAATGGAACTAAGCACTCCAAGCTTGGATCAGAGCAAAAAGGATCAATTCTGGCGTTTATAGATGTTTGATAGATTGGTTCTCACATGGATCAATCGATCCTATAATTACCAGAAGATGTGCATGATTGAAAGATTGACCAGCTTTTTCTTGGAGTCGTTCTGAACCGAAGATCGATCGATCCACCTCTGGATCGATTGCTCCAACCCTTGAGAAGAAATATGCGTCCGATCTGAGGAACGACCAGTATGATTCAGGAACGACCACGCTATAGTGGATTGATCGATCTCAATCTGGATAGACGGATCCACGAGCCTTTGCCAGAAAACTAGTTTTTTCTCATTTTGTCCGGTTTTACTTATTTTGTACCATACTTTTAGTCTTTTTATTAGGATTTTAAGATTTTAGACATAAATTAATTTTGAGAGACGACTTTTGCTATTATTCTTGTAAGCTATTGGGGGAAGATTTCATACTCTACACTTTGGAGAAGAATTATGAACCGTTTCATATTTTATTGCAATTTTGTTATGTTTTCAATTCAATTCATTGCTTGTTTCTTTTCTACTCTGCCCCAGTAGTTCCATAATCAGGTTTAGGGTTTTCTAAGGATTTAGGAAACTAATGAATTAGGAATAGAAATGGATGGATCTTAAGTGCTCTCCGTCTATTGCTGAGTTTAATGTTTAGGGTAGCCTGATCGCCTAGCTTATGATAATATGTTGTTTAACTCACCAAAACTGCATGTTAGATGTGTGAAATAGCATAGATGAGCAATTAGTCCTTATCAGACCTAATAGATAATATGTGTTTAGATCTCTAGGACAGAACAACACTTTAGGATTCTAGGTTGTTAGATATAGTTATCGACGCCACGATAGTGGGTTTGCTATACATTTATGTATTTGTTGAGAATAGGATGTATACGTGCCCTAAATAGTTTCCTGATTTCGATTCTTTACCTCATGATGAATTCCTTGTGCCTAATGATTTTATCATTGAATTTTGTAACTGTTAAACACTACAAGAAATTAGTGTATTAATAGCACCCAATAAACGCTATATATCTGTTATATAGCGTTTTAGTAAACGCTCTATATGCGCCCATTATAGTAGGTTGAACACTTTCTATAGCAGTTTTTGGTTTGCTATAATAGATTTTATTAAAATACCGCTTCTTTAACTTCAACTATACGTTATAAGATAACATTTTTTTTTGTTATTGTAAAGTGATGTTAATTCTTTTATCTATATCATTTTTGTATATTTTATTTAATATGAAACCTGCTGCTTTCAAATTTGATACGTTGAAAATAAAACATGTTTCTATTAACTACATTCACATATTACAGATAAGTTATAAACAACACAAACCAAGCACTAAACTACATCATTCATACTAAAGAGAATGTTTCAATTCAAACCAAAGTAGACAATGTTTCTAGACAAAAAGAAGTTTGTCATTTGGGCAAGCCACTATTGTGCATAATGCATCTCATATGATTTCTAGTTCTGAATTTGGTCTCCAAGCTGGTGCATCTTGAACCTTGCAAACTTCTGCCCAAACCTTGGAAGCGTTAAGACCCATTGGAACAAAATGGACGATATGTGTTGGATTTGAACAACACACTCTTCCTTCGACAACTTTTTTTCTTGATTCAGAGCAATCTAAGAGGATGCATTTTTTCCTCACACATTTGCTGGTTTCAGGGATGTTACTTACACTTTCACTACTAGTACTCTAAAATAAAATCCAAACAACTCATCTCATAGTCGATCATAATATGCAACATTAACACCTTAATGAAAAGAAAATATGTTGTTACCTTTGGGGATGCATTCTTTGAAACTGGTTCATGGCGTGACTCTTCTCGATTGAACTTTATATTATGTATTGGCCACGCGATATTTTGATGTAGTGCATCACCCATACAACCCATCTCAGCATTTGGCCTCCATAGAAAAGCCCCTTCCTTAACCACTTTACTCATTGTGACAAATACAGCATTCAGACCCAGAGAAATATTATATAGCAGCTCCTTTGCATCCATTGAATACAGAGTACCCTCAACAATCAGTTCTTACCCCGAGATCCAATCAAAAATCAGAATCTTATTATCTAACGCATTTGTAGGCTAAATAGTAATTCAGCGTAAATATATTATAGGCCATCTAAAGGTAAGCTTCATATTTTTAGAAGTTGAAATGACAGTAATGTTACCATTGAGCAAGTAGTCTTATCAGATGTATTCACAAAATTTATAGCTCCTTACTCATATTCATGACTATTTTTGTTGGACAAACAATAATCAAAAGTTCATTCAACAATCATAAACAAAACAAGTCAAATGTCAAAGCAAATAACAAAAACTAAGAAGCAAGTACATACCTTGGAAGCCAAACCCATGATTTTCCCACGACAAACAGCACAACAGCTCCACGATAAAAGGATATCCCAAAATTTTTGATAAATTTTTCTTAAAGTAAACACTCTAATAACTAAACCTTACCAAAATTATGTAATATAATATGATGGATTGAGTATAGTATCTTTGAGTAGCAATAGTATACCAGGAAGAAAAGACTGCAAGAACAACAAAAGAAAATTCGATGATAGTTGTAAGAGACATAAAATCGAACATCAAGTCTAACAACAAATTGAAAGAGCAAAATGATTCAAAATCCTTATGAGTTTGCGATACATGTGCTTGATTCGAAGACCAAAATCTTCCTCTCTTAAACCTAAAACAATAGAAATCAAATCAATACGGGTTACAAATACATTTAATCAAAAGCAATAACGTAAACCATAAAGTATCTCGTACCTTTACTCTAATCTTACACCGACTGAAATCTTCACCTGTGAAACCCTAAATAAATTAGGAAACTGTAACCCTAAATCGAAACTACAGAGCTAAACAAAATCCTCAAAATTTTATACCTTTGCCTTAAATGAACTCACTCAAAAGCTTCCTGTGAAAAACCTGAAACAGTCACAAATTAGTACAAGATATAGACAATGCAAAATCCCAGAATCGATTTGAGAAACTCGTATTTCATTAACTTAACTCGCTCGGATTCGCTGTGAAATTAAGAGGAAAAGAGATTACGAAAAGTTATCTCTAAAGAATGAAAATAGAAACAATGGATTGAGACAATCAGAGGGAACTATGTGAATGGAGGGAGCTGAGTCAAAAAAATTGGGAGTAAAAATTTTTCCTTTATCGAAATTTTTGCTAAGTACAGGCGGGCTTAATAATTAGTTTTTTCTGCCTAAACATTAAACAGCGTTTACAAGGTGATTAGTGCTATCTATATTATGATAGATAAAAGAATTGCCAATATAAAAATATTACACAACCAAAACATAGTGTTTACACATTTCAAAACCCTATGAAAAAATAATGATATTTATCATAGCAGAATAGCAAAAAACGCTATATTATTATGCTATTAATACACCAATTTCTTGAAGAGTTTAATTGATTTAAGTTGTTAGTTACAATCATCACTTTAATTTGATTTTCATAGGTTGAGTTAGATTTAGAAAATTGATTATGGAGTACTTGATCTTTGTGCATTAGATATTTAAATAGCATTCTGATTTGTTGTGCACTTGCACTAGGATTGTAGGCTTAAAACTAGGTATATCAAGTTTTTGGTGCCGTTGTCGTGGACCAATTGTTGCTTTTCAATTTATAATCAGAGTTTAGTCTAAGTCTTCTTTTGTTTATGTTTCTCGTTTTTTTTTGTTTTTTTGATGCTTTAGGTTTATGGTTAGAAGAAGCCAAGGTTATGAAAATCTTCTAAACTTTGCTAAGAGACACTTGCTAGAGTTAAACATCAGCACAAGAAAACTAAAGGGATGAGTAATTCTGATCCTACAGACCCCCACAACCAATGCTAATGACCATCAGGGCCAAGACGAGGCAGTCACTATTGAAGAGTTGCAAAAACATATTGCATAGTTAAGGCATCAATAGGATCAACCACATCATCGTGCAATATGTGATTTGGACAGGTTACAAGATCAAGCCTCAGCTTATTCAGAGGCAAGCTTATGACATAACTGTTGGAAACAGAGTGAGAAAATAAAGCTTTGCTGTAACATTATGATCAATGAATCACTTGGAATAGAAAAAATATAAACTCAAGATAAAACTTTCATTGATCCATTAATATATAAAACAAACTAAGGAGTACTTGGCATATATAGCCATACAAACATGAAAAGACAAATCATAACTGAAAACATAAATGACAAAAGCGTAACTGAAATGAATTAGTGATTGTGATGTAATCAATAACCAAATTAGTAATAGCCCACTATCACAATTTATTGCTTAACAAGTAACTTACGTTTGAATCATATTCCAACATCCTCCCTTGATTCAAACTAGCACACACCAAACCTTTGCCTTAAGAAACTGGATTTCTTCACGTCATTAGTCCTTCGTCGGAACGTCCCTGTCTTGTTCATCTTCAACTTCACTCTTGTATACCATAAAGATTCTTGGTTGATCATCATTATATTCAGCAAAACTTGCTTGTTGCTGCTCTCTTTGCTTTCTTCCAGCAATCCGCCTGCTTATGGCCAAATTTGTTGTAGTAATAACATTGGATATTGCTTTTATCCACACCTTTGTCAAACGACGAATGAGATGAATTTTCTATTTCAACCAAGGAACCTCTTCCTCTGCCTATGCCATAGTCTCCACGACTTTTGCATCTATAAATACCACGACCAGCTCCAAAGCTAGTCTCAAAGTTCTGCGTTGAACTTTCACCTTTCACTTGAAAGGCTTTCTCTTCTGTCTTCTCAGCCTTCTTGCCAAGACGATCTTCATGAGACAATAAAGAGCTCATCATCTCATCAAACGTGTAGGTGCTCAAATCGTTTGCTTCCATGAATGCAGGTACTATGTACTCAAACCGAGAAGTTAGATTTCTAAGCACCTTGCTCACCACCATCTCATTCGACATTATTGCTCCATATGTCTTCATCTGACTAACAATATTAGATACTCTTCATAAGTATTCTTGTATAGTCTCCCTTTCCTCGATCACCAACGTCTCAAAGCTGTGACGAAGAGTTTGTAATTTCACTGTGATCACCTTCTGATCTCCTAGGTATTCATGCTTGAGAATCTTCCAGGCTTCATGTGATGTAGACACCGCTACAATCCGGGACAGAATGTCCTCCTCCAATGCTGATTGAATAAAGAAGAGTGCCTTAGCATCCTTCTTTCTGTTTTCCCGTAACTGCTGATCGGGAACCTCATGATTCGCATCCGTGAATCCATTCTCCACCAAATCCCAAAGCTCTTGAGACCTAAACAATGTCTTCATCTTAAGACTCGATAGGTGATACTTCTCACCTTTGAACAATGGAACCAAAACTTGCTGGTTTGATCCACTACCCGCCATCACTTACTCTTTTCCTTGCTCACAAACGAAAAACCAAAATCGATAACCTAAGCTCTGATACCACAATGTTGGAAACAGAATGAGAAAACAAAGCTTTGCTGTAACATTATGATCAATGAATCACTTGGAAGAGAGAAAATATAAACTCAAGATAAAACTTTCATTGATCCATTAATATATAAAACAAACTAAGGAGTACTTGGCATATATAGCCATACAAAACGAACATGAAAAGACAAATCATAACTGAAAACATAAATGACAAAAACGTAACTGAAATGTATTAGCGATTGTGGTGTAATCAATAACCAAGTTAGTAATAGCCCACTATCACAATTTATTTCTTAACAAGTAACTTACGTTTGAATCATATTCCAACAATAACACCTCAGCTGATTGGATTGGTTAAGCTGAATGTTTTCAATAGTTTAACAGCTGAGAATCCGATCTAGAAATTGAAGACATGTGCAGCACGTTGAGTTCGAAGTCATTCCCTGTAGACTATGTGAAGTGTAAACTATTCCACCAGTGACTGCTTGACAAGGCATTTCAATGGCTTAAGTCACTTCCTGCAGGATAGCTTACTAATTTGGAAGCGGTCAGATTTGCCATTCTGGATCAGTTCTACACTAAGTCCAACTGCTATGTTGAGGAATAAGATCACAGCTTTTCAGCAACGTTTTGGTGAGTCTTTCACTAAAGCTTGGGAGAGATTCAGGGAATGCCAAAGTGACTATCCACACCACGGGTACACCGACAAGCAACTTCTAAACATTTTCCATGGTGGTGTCAAGTGGGACTACAAGAATTCTCTGAATACGGCTAGTACCCTCATTGAGAACTTAGCTGCAAGTTATGGTAATCACTGTCCACAATATGACCGTGCTAAACATATCAACAGTGTCGAGTCATAGAAGATCGGTGAGCTTACTCAGAAGCTAGATATGTTGATTAAGGCGAGCCAAAAAAAAAAAGAGGAGCATGCACCGGTGTGATGACATGGGAGAGGTAGCCTTTGTCCAAGAGAATTTGGACCTGCAAAAGGAACATATAGAGGTTGATTATGTGAACTGGCAGAACAAGGGACATAATCATTCTTATCTTTCCAATAGGAGCACAAATGTGAGAAACCACCAAGATCAGGTTTACCCAACATAGACAATGCCACAAGGATCTCCTTTCCAATGCAAGTTGTTCGTGCCAAGTCTGGGTCAACAGTGGAACAATCAGAACTATCAAAAACCCTATGTGCAGAATTCTAGTGGAGGTCAGAAATGGCAAAAACCCTTCAAGCCTTTTAGCACCTCTAACGACAAGCAGCAGCACCACAACAAAAAGCTTCAGCGAATTCTTTTAGCACCTCTAACGACAAGCTCAAGTCAATGATGGAGAATCTTATGTAGGAGCAACACAAGGGTTCGAGATAAATTAATGCAAAGGTTGATGGTATGTACAATGACCTCATCAACACATATGAGTCCGTGTGCGCTCATGTAATGAGGCTAGACATTCAGGTAGCTTAGACTGCAGAGACAATAGGGAGGCGTCAAGGAAGATGTAAAAAAACACCAAGGAGTGTGTCACTGTCATCATTTCTAATTTTGATTCCAGCATAGATGGTGAGGAGATAGCGAAGCTGGTGTAAGAGAATGAAGGAAAGTATAAGGACTAGGTTTCAGAGGGTACGACAAGACAGTAGTATGACAGAGAAAAGTAGAAAACACTAAAAGAGACTACACAACAGATTGTTGAAACCGCTGAACAAAAGGGGTACAACCCATCGGTTCCTTTCCCGAGAAACATGTACACCAAGGGATAAAAGAGAGACTTTCCTTGTTTAAGTCAGCTATGGAGAAGATAGGGTTACTACTATGGAATGTAGAAAACTTTTCTCAGGTTTAGGAGTCCGTTGATTTCATTAAGGAAATTTTCAGTAACAAGGAGAAGGTCGAACATGTTTTAGAACCGTATCTCCAGCTGCAAATGACTCCATTTGAGCCGAAACAGCTCACTAAATTGGAGGATCTAGGTGAGTTTACCATTCCTTACACTCTTTGGGAATTGGATTTTGGTGATGCACTCTCCAATTTTTGTGCAAGTGTGAATGTCATATCATTTGAGAACTGGAACAGCTAGAAGTTAAGTATATGCAGGATCACAAAGCCTCCATTTATTTTGTAGAGGCCTCCTCTTAGTGCCAGCATAAAAGAACAGTGGGCTATTCACTTATGATAGGAAACTTCGAAGTTCCAACATACTTCATTGTGGTGGAGATGACACGAGGTGGTACAGTTCCTTTGCTTTTGGGAAGACCGTCTCTAAACATGGTTTGGGCTAACATCAATTTCCCCAACGAGAGAGTAGTTCTCAAGAATGTGGACAAAAGGCTCTCGTACCCTATATAAGCTCCTAGTGACAATTTATATGGTATGATCAGTTCAGGCAAGAGAGTTAAAGATTTATCAGAATCAGAGGCAGTGGTTAGGACTTCATCAAGTATCGATGAGTTATTAGAGTATGAATCTGATGAAGAAGCAAAATTCCGTCCGGAACTTGCAGATGACTCTGTGGACTGCTATGACACTCTAGATTTGGATTCCCCAGACAAAAGTATCCTTGATAGATGTTTGATTGCTAATACTCAAGTAAATTTGTTTAATTCATGTCTCAAGATTTTTACATGTAAGCTCAAACAAGGATGGCGCGGACCCTATACTGTGAAAGAGGTCAAGCCTTGTGGAGCTGTAGTGTTGTTGGACACTGCAAGAGTTGAGTTTTTTGACAATGATTCCCACCTGAAGTTATATGTAACAGACGACCACTTGACTCAGGGAGAAGCAGTTCCTCCTGAGAGTCCACCCGCCATCTAAAAGGCGGTTAAGTCAAGCTAATGATTTTAAAGAAGCGATGAGTAGGAAGCAACCCACTAGTAGGCCCTTTTCTTTTCTTTTTCTGCATATTTCATTTTCCGTTTTTCTGTTTTTGTTTTATTTTGTTTCATGTAAGAAAACTCATCACGAGCTACTAAGATCGATCGATCTACATCATGATCGATCCGTTAGACAAAATAGCATTTGAGTAGAACGTAGCGATCAACTTCACCACGAGGATAGATCAATCTCAGGAAAAGAGCGAGTGCAAGCATAAGAATTGATCAAACCAGTTTCATATTTATTGATCCACGGCCCAGGTATGTTTCTGGTTTTACAAAAACAGTTCAGTTCACTTAAATTGAACCTAAAACAACTTTAAAACAACAAAGGGTCAACTTTTTTGGATCAAAACCATCAAATATTTGGATCAAAACCATCCAAATTTTGGTGTTCTTTCCCTCGTGGGCGATTTTTGAGAGAACTTTGTCCAATCTTAACCGTTTTGGTCGATTCTTGAGCCTAATCTACTCGGATGTTCCTCCTCATTTTTATTGTCCTTGTCTCATTCTCGATGTGTAAAGTATATGACTCATGAAGGCGTTTAAGAAACCTACCAAGAAGGTCAGGAAGTCTTCGCCGCAAGGAAGGGAAAGGGGACAATCTTCGACCGGAAGATGAGGATGAACCTCAGACTTGTTAGCCATGGCTGCGTCCTGACATCACTCCATTTATGAAACATGAGATATTCCCAACGGACAGAGCGACTATCAAGTCACATTCAGCTTATGTCTCGAGAAAGAGAGGAGACGGTTGGGCACGTCATCAAAGTGTCTTTTATGACAAGCTTTTGCGGAACAAGATAGTACCAACCAATTTCATTTGCACTAATACACAACAAAGATTAGGGATATTGGAGGATGTGAGTGGTATGCTGAGAAGGATTGGTCTTGGGACGTTTGCACATCATAGTTACCCTTTGTATCCTGAGCTTGGTTGACGATTTTAGGCTCTTGTGAGTTATATGACACTTCAGATTGATATGTAACATATTTGCCTGCATTTCCATTCATTTTTTATCATTTTCTCATCATTTAAGAATCACATTCATTAATTTTAGTGTAATTTTTTATTAGTTTTGCATTTTAGAGTTTCGAATAGATCGAGTCGCATATTTTCTCGGTTTGAGTCGTTTAAGGTGATTTGGGAATGGAATGGAACAAGACGAATGAAGAATGGAGGTTTTGGTCCAACATCGGCCATTTGATCGATGGCTGTGACCCGACCTAGCCATATTCGCTCAACAAAAGGCCAAGAAGTTTAGGTCGACCATACTTTTGAATTGGGTAGGTCGACCTTGGGTCCTTGGATTTTAAATAGCCTATACCCCACCTCATCGAACAATGGCCCGACCCAAACTGCTAGATTCCACCTATCCAAGCTTCAATGGGACCCATAAGGCTTAATACACGATTTTGAGTGGACTCGACAATTTGGTGGACTTCCTCTGGGTCGACCTCGGGTCACTGGACTCACAATACACTATAACACCCCTCATCGACCAAATGCTCGATGCTTCCCGACCTTCAACAAATGTAATCCGCGAACTCACATCTGGTATTTGCTCGACCACTTTAGGTCGATGGGACACATAGCATGATTTCTTCTTCCTGGGTTGCTCAACATCGACCATATGGTTGATGAGTGTGATTTTTAACGGTTTTAGAGCCCTATTTTAGGTTGTTTTGCATTTAATTAGATAGGTTTTCCATGCATTCCAGTCTATTTAGGTTAGTTTTGCACTTTTTGCACTTGCATTTGGAGTTTTTCTAGGAAAGGGAGCAAAAAGGAGCTTAAAATGGAGCTAAAGCTATTGGAGCCAGTTGCTAAGGAAAAGGAGTTGCTCGGACTCGGATCGCTGCCTCGTGGTTCGCAGGCCGAGGGTCGCTCAGTTCGCTAATGGAAAGAAATCTCAGTCGCCAGCCGCAGTCTATCTTCCGTGAGGAGAAACAACTTACCACACTTGGACCACTCCACTCGGCCTCATTCTGCAAGGACAAAGCAAAAGACCACTCCTCGGTGTCCAAGCTCGCCAAGTAACAGCGAGGAGAAGATTTCTAGCTAACTGACTTAGGTCGGTTTGATCATTA
>OVBA01008544.1:0-12281 GCA_900406435.1 Lepidium aucheri
AATTTATTTTAATTTATTTCAATTTATTTTCAATTTAAAATAATTTATTTTTTATTTTAATTTATTTTAATTTATTATAATTTATTATAATTTATTATAATTTATTATAATTTATTAAAATTTATTTTAATTTATTTTNATTTATTATAATTTATTATAATTTATTTTAATTTATTTTAATTTATTTTAATAAAATTTATTTGACGTACACGTGTCACGTGTTCAGCCATACACTTGACACGGTAACGGTTGACTAACGGAGATAACGGTCAACATTGATTTTAGCCGAAAAATAATAATTCGTGTATGAAATTTATAATTTTTATTAATAAACTTAAGTTTAAGTCTGACACACAAATTTATGTATGAATTGGCACGACGTCAAAAATTTAGGTAGGTTTTGACCGTTTACCCTCAGACCGTGTGAATTCTGTGAACGAAAATCCAAGAATTAAAACTACGAAACTTTTAGTTTGGTATGACCATGCCTACAACTATTATAAATTTTCTTAAAATTTGGAGTAGCAGTGTTTGGGTTTGGCTAAAGATAAAACCAAACTTAGGATCAAACCCAACTCTTTATAAAATTAGTTAGTATACAACTACTACTCAAACACATAAATTTGGTCTTAAGCTTAAGCTTATCTTTTGTTGAGCCACGTGTCATCTCTAACAAAGATAAGTGGGACCTGCAAGAATCGAATCCTTCGTCCACCTCACAATCCGATCCTCTCTCTCCACCTTCCAAAACCAAACCTTTTCATAGCCAAAATCTTCCTTTTCTTTTTTTTATTATTCAAAACTAAACAGAGTAAACATGGCAGCAACCGCCGCAACATCATCGTCTTCTCAACTTCTTCTCTCAAGCTCTCGCCACTTGGGATCATCATCTCAGCCACGAATCCTTTTTCCAAGATCATTGTTTTCCAGTTATGGAAAACGAGTCACAAGTGGAAAAAATCATCACCATGCGAGTGGAGTGAGATGTATGGCGGTGGCGGCGGAAGCGGAGACAAAACCGGCGGCGAAGAAGAAGAGTGGATACGAGCTTCAGACGTTGACTAGCTGGTTGCTGAGACAAGAGATGAAAGGAGAGATAGATGCAGAGCTGACAATAGTTATGTCAAGCATAGCCATGGCTTGTAAGCAGATCGCTTCACTTGTTCAACGAGCCGGAATTGCTAATATGACTGGAGTTCAAGGCGCCGTTAATGTTCAGGGAGAGGATCAGAAGAAACTCGACGTCATCTCCAATGAGGTCTCATTCTCATACATATTGCTTTATTGATTGATTATTGAATATTCTTAAAAGCAATCATCTTTTTCAGATGCAGAATCCTTAAAATCCAACCTTTACTAACCTTATTCTCATTGTTTAATGTTTTATCAGAAAAGAAGAATTTATGTCACGTGTAGAAATTTAAATATATATATATATATATATATAGTGGGGAATAGTAGTTTTAAACTATATTCTAATGGAATAAACAAGTCACGGAATGATTCGCATGAAAATCAATGCAATTCAATGAGTATGAGTCGGATGAAATTCAATGCAATGCAATGCAATGATGATAAAAGTGAATAAATATTGTCAGGTGTTTTCGAATTGCTTGAGATCAAGTGGAAGAACAGGAATCATAGCATCGGAGGAAGAGGACGTGCCAGTGGCGGTGGAAGAGAGTTACTCAGGCAACTACGTCGTCGTCTTCGACCCTCTTGATGGTTCCTCCAACATCGATGCCGCCGTCTCCACTGGTTCCATCTTCGGTATCTACAGCCCCAATGACGAATGTATCGTCGATGACTCTGACGATGTCACCGCTGTATGTACTTACTCTTATACTCTTCCTCTCACTCCCACATTCCTTTATTTACTGTTTTATGAGAGTTTGCTTTTAGTTTTATCGGTTATATAGAAACTGAACCAAATTTATAATTTTGAACGTCTTAGTTCCGGCCAGTCAAAGTAATAATAAGGATGAGCTTTGGGTGTATTTGTTTTTGCAGCTTGGATCAGAAGAAGAAAGGTGTATAGTGAACGTGTGTCAGCCAGGAAACAACTTGTTAGCAGCTGGCTACTGTATGTACTCGAGCTCAGTCATCTTTGTTCTTACTTTAGGCAAAGGTGTTTTCTCCTTCACGCTCGACCCAATGTATGGTGAGTTTGTCCTCACGCAAGAGAATATTGAGATCCCCAAAGCTGGAAAGATCTACTCTTTCAACGAAGGCAATTACCAGATGTGGGACGATAAATTAAAGAAGTACATTGATGATCTTAAGGACCCTGGTCCAACTGGGAAACCTTACTCAGCAAGGTACATTGGTAGTTTGGTCGGAGATTTTCACAGGACTTTGTTATACGGTGGGATTTATGGGTACCCTCGTGACGCAAAGAGCAAAAATGGAAAACTTAGGCTTTTGTATGAATGTGCACCAATGAGTTTCATTGTTGAACAAGCCGGAGGCAAAGGGTCTGATGGACACCAGAGAGTATTAGATATCCAACCAACCGAGGTAATTCAATCGAATTTCTATTCAGTTTCTAGTATATAGATTTTGGTAAGAGTTGAGTAATTCTTGTCTTTGGTATTATCTGATATGCAGATACATCAGAGAGTTCCACTTTACATTGGGAGTACGGAAGAAGTGGAGAAGCTAGAGAAGTACTTGGCTTGACTTTTGTACCAAACATAAGCCATTTAGTTTCTATTGTAAGCAATTTCCTAACGACATGGTTCAATCATAGATGCATAAATGGTTAAAGTCCTGTTTTTGTTGTCCGTTATGAAACGAAACAGCTACCAAACTTTAGAGAAGTTGAATCATACAAACTTGCATATAGTACCAGTTAATATTATTATGATGAATCAGTAAACAGAAAATGATTAAAATATGGCTAGATCATCTTATAAAACACGACGAAAGAGTATTAAAATGTAAGATGAGCATTTTTGGGGTTTACCACAGTGCTAGTGACAACAAAGAAAGCAAAAGCTGTTTAAACAAAGAGACAAAAGTTGATACCTTTAACACCTTCTCTTCTCTATTCTTTCTCTCTCTCCTCCACACCACATCACTTTACTCTCTCCTTCAGGAGATCTCAATCTCTCATTTCAAACCCTAGATATCAAATCGAGTCAAATTTTGGCACAACCATTATCATCCATCTCATAAAGCGTGTTTCTTTAATGGCGAGTTTCATTCTCTCCAGCTCACTCCTACTCTTGTCTTTCGTCTCATTGTTTTCCAGATTATCGAGTTCTGAAGCTAATTCATCGTTCTCGTTCTCAAGTTTCGGTAAAGATGCCAACTTTGAGTCTGACAACATTGCCCTGTTCGACGACGCTAAGCTTCTTGACGGCGGATCTTCGATTCAGCTGACTGACTCAATGAGTCACGGTGGTGGGCGAGTCGTCTATAAGAAACCCATTGAGTACGTTACTAAATCTGCGTATACCACAGGATTCTCTACTGTTTTCTCTTTCTCGGTTTCTCCTGATCGTGGTGCCAGACTGGGATTTGTTGCGTTTCCTGTTAACGGAACATTTGATCGCTCTTTATTCCAAGTTAAGTTTGATATTTCTGACAATTTCACCAAGTTTGAAAATCCGAGTGTCGCGGTTGTTGTTAATGGTGCTACGGTTTCCAAGAAGATTAGCTATTTGACGATCACAAACTTGGAGAAGGAGAAGGTGTTGTTATACGCTTGGATTAATTACATAGCGAGTGGCAAGTTCTTAGAAGTCCGGTTAAGCAAATTAAAAAGCTTTAAATATGTTGATCCTCTGATGTTTGATTTGCCTGATATGTTGTTGAAAGATGAGGGTGAATTCATGGTCGGTGTTAAGTCGTATAACGGGAACATTAATCTCCATTCTTGGAGCTTAGAAACGAGACATGTCTCGAAGGATGTGCATTCTTATGCGGCGCTTTTGGAGGCAAAGCGTATAGAGGAGGAGGAAGCAAAGCGTAGAGAGGAAGAGGAGGCAAAGAAGAGGAGAAGTGAGAGGATGTGGGAGATTTTGACTTGCTTCGTCATGACCTTTGGGTCAACTGCGCTTGTGTTCTTTGCCATGATGCATATATGGACAGCTTTCAAAAGAAACAATCTTGTGAAGGTGATGCAGGAGGAATGTGGTATCAAAACAAAGGAATTTGAGTATGAGAAGATGGAGAAAATGGAAGTTGCGATGAGTAAAGCTGATGCAAAACAAGAAAGGAAGTGAAGTCTAGTTTGGTGATTTTTTTGTGTTTAGTTATGTCATCTTTATGTAATCAAGTAGATTTCTTGGGAATGTAAGCAAAACTAGTAATCTACGAAGCCCTTATTTATTTTCATGTGTTTACTCTTTGGCAATTATAATTTGTGAGAAGAATGTTGTAGTATCCAGACCAAACTTTGAAAGTGATTATTTAGTAGTTCAGAACCCGAGTACATGAGGATAGATACTCATTCGTGCAGATCTGTAAATGAATCTATAGACAAAGTAAGTTTAGATTTGAGTTTAAAGATAAATCACCCAGCAGGGCAATTACAGGGATTGTTCAACCAGAGAAAAGGTTTACGAAGATGACTACAATGTTAATGAGCATAAGGGGAAGTCTCATGTACTGACAGGCATGGATTAGACCAACGACTTGGCCTTTAGGAGAATTTCGTCTACCGGTTTGGTGGACTCCTGCCAGCGTCCATCCTTTTGGAGCAAGAAAACGGTCTTCGTTGAGGATTGCCAGTGCGTTTGCAAATAACAATAGACCTTTTATCAGTGTCCAGAGGCCCATTGTTCTCTGCAATGCATAGAGTTGAATTTTATGAGAACCAGGGAAAGAGAGTGGAACAAAGTTGTCTTATACATGTCAGTGCCAACAGTTGTAAGAGCATATTGCGTTGAACTAGATTTAATAGACACTAAGTACGTGCAAGTGTGAGCCAGTGCAGTGATCTTGGTCACTCTTTATTTCATTGCTCGCACATTCGCTCTTCTCGTGTTTGTTCTAAGCGTCTATGGAAGTGAACCACAAAGATAACAATGCAAGACTTTTTATTCTAATACATACATAAAAAGCAATGCTATAAAAGTAGGAGCCACTGGAGTTATCAGCTTCCCAATATTTATCACATTTCCTACCTGTGCAATGGTATCGGGAATCTATACAATTGCACGACAGTCTCGAACTTACATTACCTAAACCTAAGCATGATATATAGCAACAATTTTGAGGACACAAGGAACAGATATATATCTCAATGACAAGTTTCAAGATGAAAAGCAGCTCCAAGAAAGCATGGAGTTGTTTCAAGAATAGTAGACTTCAAATGTTCCATCACAACTGAGGAAGACATTCTATCAAACAACACGTTCCCAAACATATATGTAGAAAGAGATAGTAGAACAAATGCATATTGATTAAGCAAACAAGCGTGTATGGCTTCATTATGAGCAGAAGTGAAGTGTACAAATCCTAATTAGCTCAGAATAAAAATTTCGTAAGGCATAAGCAGTTTAACGTCCTGGTTTGATCATCAATGGCGATGATTTGTTAAACTCATCAGAGCTACATACAGTAAGCACACTAAGTAACATGATTCCGCAGGAATTATAAACCATAACTGCAGATATAAACGTGAGATCGAGATTGTAATTGAAGATCCAAACTTGCTTCAAGAAGAAACAGCGTAACTGATCATTCGATTCCCTCAAGCTAGTAAAAAAGCCCAGATCTAGCAAAAACTAAGAAAAATTCAAACGAAATCCAGGAGATGAAACGAGTTCGAGATTACCGTAAGAAATCGCCGATGAGGACGGCCTGAGAATGAGAAAATCGAATCGTCGGCCCCGAGTAAAAGAAAAAAGAAAAAAAAAATGAAAAAAAAATGAAAAAGAAAAAAAACAAACCGGGTTTTAACCAAGGGCTGACCCGGTTCATTTAAAAGTTGGATCATGACCCGATCTGGGTTTTTCTTCAAAGAGGAAGATTTGGATAAACCCTGACATCGAACTAAAAAACCCGCCCATGGCTTCACTTCTTCTTTTTCCTCACCTTCACCAATTTGATTCTTCACATTCGATCACAGACAGTAGAGAGATAGTAATTCACAATCGGAGACCTCGAATTTCTGAAAAATTTAGGCAATTTCTCTCTCCCAAAGCTTGCATTAATGGCGGCGGCATCACAAACAAAGCAGCAGCGGAAACTTCCGCTAATACTAGTCGTAGAGGGAGGAAGAAGAAGCAAACCTCGACGGTAATTGAGAAAGAAATGAGCAGAAACGATACTACCGAGAGTAATCCTGAATTGAATCCGGAATTACCGGATTACGACGACGGAATTGAGTTTCCGTATGACGATCCGCCTCTTGTGTGCTGCTTTGGGGCCGTACAGAAGGAGTTCGTTCCAGTGGTGCGAATCAACGATAATCCGATGCACCCTGACATGTACTCGCAGTGGAAGATGCTGCAGTGGGATCCGCCGGAGTTTGGGCGTGCTCCAGGAGGTCCACCATCGAATGTGGCGATCTCTCATGTCCGATTAGGTGGGAGAGCAGCGTTCATGGGGAAAGTCGGTGAAGATGATTTTGGGGAAGAGTTGGTTCTGATGATGAACCAGGAGAGAGTTCAGACGAGAGCTGTAAAATTTGATGAGAAATTAAAAACTGCTTGTACTCGCGTCAAGATCAAGTTCGAGAACGGAAAAATGAAGGCGGAGACAGTGGAAGAGCCACCTGAGGACTCGCTTCTTGCTTCAGAACTGAATTTAGCTGTGCTTAAAGAGGTAAAGTTCTTTCATTATAGAGTTTATGGAGAACAAATTGCCTTTTACTTATCTTCTTCTATACGAGCGAGTTTCTGTCTTGAGCATAAATCATATCATATTGCAACTGACTGGTTTCCTTTTCGTATATGATTTGGATCATGAGACAGAACACCTCAGATTGCTTCTAAGCTTTTTGTTTTTTATTACTCGTCCTCCCAATGCAGGCAAGGATTTTCCATTTTAATTCAGAAGTGTTGACCTCCCCTACAATGCAGTCAACTCTTTTTAAGGCAATACAATGGTCCAAAAAGTTTGGAGGGCTTATTTTCTTTGACTTGAATCTTCCATTACCACTATGGAGATCGCGCAATGAGACTAGGAAATTGATCAAGAAAGCATGGAATGAAGCGAACATCATTGAAGTTTCTCAGCAAGAGCTTGAGTTTCTACTTGATGAAGAATACTACGAGAGAAGAAGAAACTACACACCGCAATACTTTGCTGAGGATTTTGAGCAGACGAAAAACCGAAGAGACTATTACCATTACACACCTGAGGAAATCAAGCCATTGTGGCATGACAATCTGAAGCTATTGGTTGTGACTGATGGAACACTTCGGCTTCATTACTATACTCCTTCTTTTGATGGAGTTGTGGTTGGAACAGAAGATGTGCTGATAACTCCTTTCACCTGTGATAGGACAGGTTCTGGTGATGCTGTTGTTGCAGGCATAATGAGAAAGCTAACGACTTTTCCTGAGATGTTTGAGGACCAAGATGTGTTGGAGCGACAGCTCCGGTTTGCAGTCGCTGCTGGAATCATATCACAGTGGACAATTGGCGCAGTCAGAGGTTTCCCTACTGAAAGTGCTACACAGAATTTGAAAGAACAAGTATATGTTCCATCAATGTGGTAGAATAGAGGATCAAGAACTCAACCTGTACTAAATGTTTTTGAACAACGTGTGAGATGTATACACTGATTCGAATTTGTAATCCAATGTACAATCAATTTTTGAGTTCACTGATAACAATCATGTGAAAGGATGATGCAGCTGTTTCCCCATAAAATCTCTTCTTTTCTTTTACTACTCAGATTGTACACGGATACAAAATTGCAATATCTAACCCAAGACTTGATCCTCCTTTCTAGTGAATCGATTCTACAATCTGTCCGAATCTTCTTGGGTTACTTCTGTTTCCTATAGTGTACAAGAAGGCTATAAACCCGGCTCAGATTTTTCCATCTCCGGATGCACTGCAACATTCTGCATTGTTTGACATTGGAATCTTGACTGTCTTTGATTACTGTATTGCCCCTATCTTAAGGCACGTCTCTTCCAACTCTTTGAGTCTGTTCTTAGACTTGATTTTCTCGGAGCTGCTCATGGTGAGACTTGTTACAGATGCAATCAGATTGAGGGTTTGCATAGAAATTCTCCTCTAGCCTGGGCAATGCAGCAGGCAGTCTTGCATATGCCGCTCCAATCCTATCTCTATTTAATCTCTTAACCTCGGAAGAAAACTCATCCCAAGATATGATACCCTCATCGAAATGATCTATCAGCCTAACAAAATTCAGCCTGAGATAATAACAAAGAACAGATCAGCAAAAACAAGTGAAAGAAACTACAAAATCTCGCCAAAATAAAAAGTTTTATCCATGTTACCATACCTGTCTGGATTTATAGACTTCCTAAACCCTTCAAACTTTCTGTGCCCTTGTACAGCCTTAGCCATATTCCCATCATAAGTATACACAAAAACATCGCTTTCAAGGGCCACAATGTAGTCCAGCGCAGCAAGGCGGTTCTGGAACTGACTGAAAGGCTCTAACTCTTCTTCAGTCGCAAGAGTTGAATGAGAGTAAACATTTGGGTACTCTGCACGGAAAGCATCCATACTCTTGCTTCCGTAGATTTCACCAGCAACTATATATATAGTTGTGGACGATGGATATCCCATTGCCTTTAGAAATATGGCTGCTTCTCGTGGGGACAGTGGACATCCACCTTGAATCCGTCTCTCTTGGCTATCAATCTCTTTCTCCTTCCAATGTTTGACACTGTACCTCATGATTCTCAGATCTTCAGCTTCCTCAGCTGTAAGATTGTGATTGCATCCTGTAAAGGCAAGCATATCCTTCTCATATCTGCATGAAATTCAAAACGCTTTTGAGTGAAAACAGAGATTGACAAATTATTTTCCTAGCTGATGCAGATCAATGTGGGATTTACCTCAGGTGCAGAGCGATATAAGGGTCACTGTTGTTTCTTAACCGGTTAACCAAAACCTTTCCAAGGTCCTCGAGCTCCTTAGTGTACACCAGCGCCTGGTAATTAGCACGACATCTTAGTCGCTGGATAGATGGTGGCAAGCCATTGTTCGCGAGGCGCGAGTCAGTAAGTGTGAACTTTAACACCTTGTGGCGTTTCAGCAGTGGTAACATTTCACTCCTGTAGTAACTAGCCTGCATAACAATGATGAATTTGAGTTACTTCTCATGATGGGAAACCCTTACACCCATATAGGAGCAGAGATCGAGCACAGAACTGTAGATAAGAAAGCACACACTAATATGAATATATCACCGACCTTCGACCAAGAAACAGGGGCCTTGAGTAGAGGCTTCATGGCAGCGTACTGAGGAGGTAAGTATTCGACAATGTCAACATCGTATTTCAGTACGTTCATGAAGTTTCTCCAGTCAAATATATCTTTAAACGTGCTGCATATAGAGAATATTTATTAACATTGCACTAAGTTTCTAGGATTATCTTGTGGTATCAAGTCAATAGTGTAACAAGATATAGAGAGCTGACCTTGGGTCACTCCAGAAAGATTCATGGTCGAGAAGAGGAAGAACAAGAGTTGCATTCATAATCTTGGCAACAGCAACCATGTCACATATCTGCATTTTGGTCAAAAACCATAAAATAGAGGTAAATCAAAACACTTAAACGCGGAGAAAACAGATATTGATGCCCTGTAATATACTTTGAAAGTAAACTGACCCCAGTTCTCATCTGATTCAACCCTCCATTTGCGTGTACTAAGAGATAACCATTAGTTTGGCGGTGCAGTCCTAGATAAAGACATATATCAGATCTTAAAATTTCATAATTGCAAATGCGCTTGAAGAGATAGTAGGCAATTGAAGATATCAACATACTCGTATACTTCTTAGGACGCACCGCCACACATTGCCGATAATTCCCGCTCTCAGGTTTCTGCCAAATTTCCAGAATCTGTGAAAAAAAGAAGACAGCAAAAACATAAATTCATGACTAGATCCTCGAAAATGGAAGTCAAACTGAAAGTTTTATTCCTTCTTACATTGCAGAAACAGAGGAAGGATAAAGAATTTAGTTAATAGTTAACCTGTAAGATCTCTGGTAATACTGATCACAGAGAACTTCTCGTACTTTAAATCTGTTACTTAATGCATTTAAGTCAAGTTACTATTAACTCAATAAAAGAGTTTACACACTTACACACCGATGAAAACCTTTAAATGCAGGGGATACTAATTAAATGCTTACGAAACAAATATCAACTACAATGTTTTGGAACTTCAAGACTAAAAATATTGCCAAAGACTAGCTGACTAGAAGATTAATAACAGTTTCCATTCTAAGTTTTCTCAAATACTAACACAAAAAAGTTATGAATTATATAGAAAGTAGAGGTCAACTGAAAGTATAGGAAGTGGTGGTCCACATCATCAAGGCCACCCAAATCCATTAACTCGATCCAATATCAAATAGTTAAAAAATATATATATTCACAAAAACGAGAATCAAACTATACCACCGAGATATTGCTAAAGCTGATGATATAATTGCACTATGATGATTCAATTATGCAATCATTAGAGTTGTTCAGAGAATTCAAGTTTTACCTACCCCACTACATCTTCGTCCCAAAAGGAGACACTAATGCAAACAGTGGATTCAAATTACACTAATTTGCCCTAGAGATTAACTATTAGATATTTGAGAGAATATATTCAACAAAATTTCGTCAAGGTTTTAATGAGAACCCTTGAACAGCATTTGATTTCCTCGGGAAACAAGCAGCCGAACTAAATATCAGCAAAAACAAAGAAAACAATTGCAAATTTCGAATTTCACAATTGCTCATCGATCTGAAACCTCAAAACTATGTATCCAAAAGATTAAATTAAAAATTAAATGTTAAATGTAGATAGAGAAAGCAAAAAGAACTCACGGGAAGCTTTTCGAGAACGCGCATTGGCTGCGAAGAAGCTTGGTTTTCGGCGAGTTCACGTTGAGCCATGGACCAATCGTCAGGAAGCGTTCTAACAACGACAAAGTCCTTCAGACGCGCGTGATCGACCACGCGCACACCACCCATGAGGTAGACCCTGAGGAATATAGACATTACCACGAGTGCCATTAGAAGACCCAAGATCCGTCGGCCTACGTTTCTCCCCGATCTAAACCCTTGACCCACCAGAACCGTCGCTCCGGCACCGCCAGAGAAAAATGGAATCCGAAATTTTCGGAGAAAGTAACGAATCGCTAAATGATCACAAAAGTGATGATAGTGATCGTGATGGTAATGAGATCCAGTAGAGGAGGAAGAGGTTTCCGAAGGTAAGGACGAGTCTAGGCCGCTCGAATCTCCTCCGTTCAAATCCGTGGATATAAGGACGCTATTCGTAGCGGGTAGATTAACTGTATTGCAATAATCAGAGGAATTGGAGGGTCGTTCGGAGACTAAGTCCAGAGAATCGCCCAGACGGCGACGAGTCGTGGGTGCAACAGGTAAAGGGTTAATCGCTCCGGCGACCGACATATCGCCGCCGGTAAGAAAAAAAATTCAAAATGAAAATAGGGAAAGAGAGAAGGAAGAAATAGAATGAGAAGGGGTTGAATTTAGGAATATTGGGGGCTACTTGACCATGTTCTCGTTTCTCTTCTCTATTGTCACCGTCACCGTGAAAATCGCCTAAGCTGAGGCGCCGATTTCTTTTTGTTCATTTTTTATATTCGCCAATGCATTTTTATAGTATCTTTTATTATATTTACGTGACTCTTCTATTCATTTCATTCTTTTTTATAAGTTTTTTTCCCTTTCCTTCCTTTTTTACTTTTCTTTTTCATTTTTTTCATTCGATAACTTCAAGAGTTCTTTTATAACATCCTGTCCGCCCCTATAAATGAGTCACCCAACCCTCAGTCAGGGCTTGTGGGCCCCACCCCTATCCGATGGTTGGTGCGTTATTCGGGAGGCTCGGAAGTCATGATATACTATTCCTACAATCACCACATGACCGTTTCCCATGTTTTCTCCTAACTCACACGATACCGCGAATGACTTCCCGGTAGGTCACCCATCTTTCCACTACTCCAGCTCAAGTACGCTTAACTCTGGAGTTCTTTCTGGATGGTTAACCGAAAAGGTAAGTGCACTTTGGTGACATAGGTAGTCAAATCAATTCTTTTCTCTCTCCCACATACGTTTCCATATATACCAGAAATCGGGATGTTACAATT
>OVBA01008545.1:0-12281 GCA_900406435.1 Lepidium aucheri
AGGATGAGGGAGAGTTCTCCCAATTTGTTTGACACGCAAGATGGTTGGACCTTCCATTGTCGAGGACGAATCCTATGTAGTGGGGGAGAATTGTAATACCCACACTCGGTAAATCCGCAAACACACAAGGTGTGGNAAACACACAAGGTGTGGTACGTGAGTGCGGTACGAACAGACGAAACAAACTAGGACATTTGGTTTAGTCGAGTTAAGAAAAGGCATTGGAAGCCTAAAGAATGAGAAAAAGCATGAAAAACCATGGAAAATAGGCTAAGGAAGGATTTTAGGACAAGATTGGATTTTTTGGACAGCATGGTCGGGTCGGACAAGTCTGGTCGGATCAGACAGCTTGGTCGGATCGGACAGCCTGGTCGGATCGAACAGGAACGGTCCGATCGGACAGTATGGTCGGAACGGTCGGAAAGGACTGCACGGACCGCACAAACCGCGTGGGTCGGACACGCGCGGCTGGTTCGGACAGCAATGTTTGGATCGAGTGAAAGCGACTGGATCGGAGAGTTTAGAGTGGATCAGACACAACCAAACCGAGTTTTAGACATGAATCATTTAGGTTCGGATGTGTAGTGATGGTTTAAAGAGGGTTGTTCGTGAAAGGCTTTAGAAAAGCATAAAGGGTCAAACAAAAGAGCTAAGAAATATGAGCCAAGGAATGGCTCATGGGCCAAAAGTATTAAAAAGGTCTAAGAAGAGAAAAGGCTTAAGTTTTGGCTCAACAAGGGAATTAGGGTTAAGATTAGAGGTATAAATATGATCCTTAAACCTCCATGAGATAGAATCCGCAAGTTTAACCTAAAAGTTAGAGAGAGAAAGCACGAAAAAGAGAGAGGGCAAGATCGATCTCGTGAGAACAAGTTAGAGGCCGAATTGAGTTAAGGATTTTGTTGGAAAGGACAAATCGAGACTCATAGAGCAAAAAGAAATCAAAAAGGAAGCTAAGGCAAAAGTGTGTTCGTGACCGTGAGGCTTGATTAGTCATGTGTTTGGTAATATGTTGAATGGAACCCTAGAATGGTTAGGTTGAATGGTTGAATGTGAAAGGAAGGATCATGTGATCNACCAAGGGTTCAGTGATTATGTTATAGAACCAAGGGTTCGGTGATTGATATGAATGATGAATTGAATGGGATGGCTATTTAGCTGATCCGGAAGTAACCCTGGTAGTTAAGTTAATCGATGTTATAACCTAGATCGTGATTGTTCTTTGGTTTATTTGATTTGTTATTGAATGCTTGTTCTGGTTATAGCCTAGTGGGACGGAATGACCAAACCACTAAGCAAATTCGTTTGCTTAATCAATCTACATGATTGTAGGTAATGAGTTGGCTAAGGATGGTGAAAGTGGCAAGTAGATGCGAGACCAAGGCGGAAGGGAGAGGAGATGGATTTAGGATGGAATTTGGGTTTTTATTTATGCTATTTAAGTTGAACTTGATGTTAGAACCGATTTGGAGTTCGTTAAGTTATCGTCTAAGTTTGAGTTTATGTTTGAACACCGATTTTAGTTTGAATAAAAACGGAACCGTTTTATTTATGAATGTTTTGGCTTGTCACATCTTATTTTAAAATCGAATTTTGACTTAGTGAAATATAGAACTTGAAATTGTTAAGTGTAAGGTCCGCTCAAGACTTTACTAAAAATGTGTGGAACATAAACTTGCAGGTTTAGGGTGTTACAGTTACACCATTACTTTTTTAAACACATAATAATATAAATACTAGCACTGGACCGTTCACATGCACATGGGAGGTAATAAAATTATAGTTCTGAAATACAAATTTTTTTTAAAAAAAATATTAACCAAACATCAAAAAAATAAAAAACTTATGCTAACAAACTAATATAAAAAATTAATATATATATATATATATAGTTATGTGCGAAATAATAAATTTTGTTCATAAAATTATAATAAATATTATTTTTGTATAATGTATTAATCTTAAACTATTTGTGAGAGTTCAAATTTTCGGCTAGACCACAAAATTTTCTCATAAAATGAGTTACATCTATCCATAATGTTCAGCTTTTCCACAATGAAGCCAAATTCAAAAGTCTACCCAAATAAATCACTAATTGTGAAGAACATTCTTTCCATACATACACGCGTGGAGTTAAATTCTATCTGAGAAATATATATATATATATATATATATTAAATAGATTGATATGCTGCATAAAAATAAATAAAAATCAATATCAATTTAAGAAAATGATCGATAAATTATATATAGAATTTACATACAAAAACCTAAAGTAATTAACAATATTCTTAATCCTAATATTTAGGATCACTTTCTATTTTTCATTTCCATTTATCCATAATTTATCAAAACTAATGAAGTTTTTATTGTATATTAAAAATAAATCAAATTTAATAATAAAAACTTAACATTTTTCCTGATTTATTAAATTACTATACATTAAAATACAGCCAAATTCCATTTTTATGATTAATAATTTAGATTTTAAAAATAGAAAGATATATAGTATACGATAAATGATAACCATAAACTAATACAATGAATGTTTACCCTAAACTTATAAGATATTAAATCCTAATTTATAAAAAAAATTAAGATAAAGATAGAATTAATGTAAAACAAATAATAGAGTAATCAGTTAGTTTATTAACACTAACATATATAATGAAAATGAAAGATAAAATTATATTGTTGATTATTGATTATTCGAATAATCAAAACATTAACTCAATTCATCAAAACTTGATATATTGAATATTCTATAAAATCCAAATCCATCAAAACGAATTATGATAAAACGAATTTCATCAAAAACCCTTGTTATTTTAGATTTGTATTCATTTAAATTGTTAAACACATGTTCATTTTAAAAATTATATTATATATAAAACATATATCAACTAAAAAATCAATTTACATAAACAAATTAAAATTTATTTTGAAAATTACAGATAAATCTAAATATAAATTAGATATTATAATAGGTTTATCTTGCAAAACAAAAAATTAAATTTAACTAAACTAAAATATATACAATATTAAAAATATATTTGAGTAAATTCTACTAAAAATTTTTAAAAAAAAGTACTCCAGCAAAAGAAAATTTGAAACTTTATTATGCTAAAACATATATCATATAATAAACTATATTTGCGTAAAAGCATCAAAAAATTATGTAATATTAATTAAAAATTGTATTACATTAATAAAAATTGTATTATTTGTGACACACGTGACAAAAAAGAATTTGCATAAAATAAATTAAAAATTTAGAAATACTTACATGTTTGAATAAATCTAATCCCGTGTTTGTTTAATCGAACAAACTAAACTCGTGTAGATGTTAAAATAAGATTGTCCTGTGAAAAACTATGTTAAATTAAACTAAAACTTATAACAAATTACAAAAAAGAATTTTTGTAAACTATATTAAACATTTTAAATATTTACATGTTACTGCAAAACGAAATTTAAAATTTCATCATATTAAAACATATACCATATAAAAAATTCTATTTAAATTAAACTATCATTAAAATTAAAGAATATTTGTCTTCTTAGTTCCATAAAAGCAATAGGAACATAATATCTCTGCGTAGCCAAAAATAGAATCGCATTCAGAATTGTGATTCAAAAGCTATGCTAGTTTTTCCAAGACACATCTCTGATGTAAAAGCTTTATTTTCTTGAATTATGAAATGACAAACAGTGCGATACAGTCAAAATAAGGTGCTAGTCTAATAGGACATGTAAAGCAACAACCGAGAGAGTCTCAAGAGTGAATTTGCGATTGTCAATATTTGGAAGGAGTTTCCCATCAAACCAGAAGGACGTAAACATGATCAACATTTTGTTGAAAATCCCCAATGGTCTAGTTTTCAGATGAGTTTTTCGATCCAGATTTAGAGGTGGATTTCCTCAATAAATCGTGTTTTAAAGCAAGGATTCGAAATAGGCTTACCCTGCAAAACTAAAGAAAAAATTTAATTAAACTAAAACATATACAATATTAAAAACATATAGTATTTGAGTAAAATCTATTAAAAACTTAGAAAACTTACATGCACATGCAAAAAAATAAATTAAAACTTCATTATATTAAAACATATATGGAATAATAAATTACATTTGTGTAAAACTGTTAAAAGACAATATATTAAATTAATTAAAAAAAGTATTACATTAATCAAAAAATTATACCAAAATTTTCAAAAAAATTGTATTATATATAAAATATATGCCAAATAATAAATCCGTTTACATAAAATAAATTAAAATTTGAAAAATACTCCATATTTAGGATAATCTAAACTCGTGTTAGAAATTATAATAGGTTCATCCTACGAAGCAAAAAAATTAAATTAAAGTAAAACTAATAGCAATTTCTTTAGGATCTACTCCAGCATTTAGAAGACATCAATCAGCTAGGTCCGTCTGTCGAATAGTTTTTCATTTCGCAGGGATTTATACTTTGACTTGATAAAGGTAAGGACCCCTATTGTATTGAATCAATAAAAAAAAGAGATCGGTGCTACGGCTTTCAGGTAGCTCAGCTGGTTAATGTAAACCTCCTTGGATAAAACTTGAGATGTTGAGGACTCGAATGAGATTGGAAGGATAATCGGATGAAAACACGATATATAGGACAAAGATGTTGCAGCACTAACGAGCCTTTGGATATGACACACTTTAGGACTCAAAGAAATTTAGATTTGACACACTGAACTTCGAGTTTCCAATTGGATATTACACACCAAAAGAAGATCAAAGGTGAAAACTCTTATGAAATTGAAATGTCGAAATTGGTTGGTTTGTTACAAAGGAAGCAAAAGACTTAAATAGAATAATAGAGGCCACAAAACTGAGTCTAGGATTTTAGTAAATTGGGCCAAAAATAAACTAACTAATGGGTCCCTTGTTTATGTAGCCCAAATGCCTCATTTAAAACCTTTTGAGAAAACCCATTGGGACAAAACTCACTAAGGGAAAAAGAGTGCAGTTTGGACTACACACCCATAAGCTAGTCTTCTTGAAACTCATGGCAAGCATCAAAGTATGTTGTTCTTGAGGTACATTGTGAGTCTGGATATGAGAAAGTAGTCCTCCGATGGCTTGGTTGAATAACTTCATTCTAGCTCAAGTCATTGGACCAGCTGGGACCGTCAACACATCATCACTTGAGCTTAAGTTATTGATGTCCTTAGCTTGAGACAGTCTTGGCTATCCATGATCACATCATCCCCTCTCTCTTGAGCAGGATTTGCCCTCAAATCCGATTCATCTGCGATAAATGGTACTAAATCAAACACATTGAAACTAGAACTGACATTGTACTTACCTTGGAGATCAATCTGGTAGGCGTTGTCACTGATCTGCTTTGTTACAGCAAACGGTCCATCAATTCTAGGCATGAGTTTGGACTTCCTTTCAGCTGGAAAACGCTCATTTCGTAAGTGAATCCACACCAAATCTCCTTCCTAAAATACTAGCTTGCGTCATCCTTTGTTGGTATATTTGGCATACAATCTGGTTCTTTCTTCAATGTTGATTCTAGCATCCTCATGGATTTGCTTCACCAATTATGCTTTCTTCTTGCCATCTGCACTTATTCTTTCACTTAAAGGCAAAATGATCAAGTCTAATGGAGAAATAGGATTAAATCCATAAACAATTTGAAAAGGAGAGAATTTTGTTGCAGAATGCATGATTGTATGCAAATTCGACATGAGGTAAACATTTCTCCCAAGTTTTAGATTTTTCTTTATTATGGTACGCAGAAGAGTAGACAAGATCCTATTGACTACTTCAGCTTGACCATTAGTTTGTAAATGACATGTGGTTGAAAACAAGAGTTTAGTACCTAGCTTAGACCATAGGGTTTTCCAAAAATGACTAAGGAACTTAGTATCTCTATCTGAAAAAGTAGTTTTAGGCATTCAATGCAATCTAACAATTTCCCTAAAGAACAGATTAGCAATGATCAATGCATCATCAGTTTTATGACATGCTATGATATGCGCCATTTTTGAGAACCTATCAACCACTACAAATATCGAATCCTTACCAGTCCTAATCCTAGGCAATCCTATTATAAAATCCATAGAAATGTCAGTCCAAGGGTGCATAGGGATAGGGAGGAGTATACAAACTGTGAGGCTGAACCTTAGACTTAGCCTCTTTGCATTTAACACATCGATTGCACACTCTTTCTACATCTTTCTTCAAGTGTGGCCAATAGAAATGATCCTGCATGATTTTAAGAGTTTTGGCAATACCAAAATGGCCCATCAAGCCTCCACCATGTGCTTCTCTAACTAGTAATTCTCGAATAGAGCTGTGAGGAATACATAGGCGATTTTCATAGAATAGAAATCTGTCTTGTCTATAAAACTTTCCTGCAGAAAACTTAGCACACGCCTTGAAGGTATCCTTAAAGTCTTTGTCAGTTTCATATAGTTCCTTAAGATGTTCAAATCCCAACAACTTAACTTCCAAAAGTGGAAAGGAGTGTGTACCTTCGAGAGAGTGCATCAGCAACCACATTTTCTTTACCTTGTTTGTACTTTATAACATATGGAAAAGTTTTTACAAACTCCATTCAACGAGCATGCCTCTTGTTAAGTTGTTGTTGGCCCTTAAGGTACTTGAGAAATAAGTGATCAGTATGTATAACAAACTTCTTTGGCCATAGATAATGCTGCCATGTTTGAAGAGCTCGAACTAGTGCATACAACTCCTTGTCATAGGTTGCATATTTGAGTGTTGCTCCTCCCAATTTTTCGCTAAAGTAAGCTATGGGCTTTTTCTCTTGCATTGGAACTGCACCTATACCTATACCAGAAGCATCACATTCAATCTCAAAAGTTTTGAAGAAATCTGGTAGGATAAGAACCAGTGCATTGGTAAGCTTCTCTTTATGCTGCTGAAAAGCTTCTTCTTGTTGAGCCCCCCATTTGAAGCCCACGTCCTTTTTTATTACTTCAGTGAGTGGGGCTGCTAATGTGCTGAAGTCCTTCGTAAACCGTCTATAGAACCAGGCCAATCCATGGAAGCTATGCACTTCTCCAATGGTTTTAGGACTCGGCCAATCTCTGATTGCCTTCACCTTTTCTTCATCAACTTTGATTCCATCTGCACTAATCACAAAGCCTAGGAAAACAAGGATATCCGGACGGAAAGTACACTTCTTGAGATTAGCATACAACTTCTCCTTTCTAAGAGTTTGCGAAATCGAATGCAAGTGCTCTATATGATCAGATACGTTTCTGCTGTAAATAAGGATGTCATCAAAATAAACTACCACAAATATGCCAATGAATGCTCTTAGTATATGGTTTATTAGCCTCATGAAGGTACTAGGTGCACTTGTAAGACCAAATGGCATAACAAGACATTCATATAACCCATGATTCGTTTTAAATGCAGTTTTCCACTCATCTCCTTCTTTTATCCTAATCTGATGGTATCCACTCTTAAGATCGATCTTAGAAACTATAATGGACCTATGCAGCTCATCTAACATATCATGTAACCTAGGGATAGGGTGTCGATACTTTATAGTGAAATTATTGATGGCTCTACAATCAACACACATCCTCCAGCTTCCATCCTTTTTAGGTACCAAAAGAACTGGTACAATGCAAGGGTTGAGGCTCTCACGGATGTATCCCTTAGCTAGGAGTTTGTCCACTTGTTTATGTAGCTCCTTAGTCTCTATTGGATTAGTTCTATAGGCTGGACGTTTTGGTAGGGATGCTCCTAGGACAAGATCGATTTGATGTTCAATTCCACGAATTGGAGGTGTCTCATCTAGAAAGATATCACTAAAATCCTGCAAAAGATCTTGGAGTTCACTCGGATAAACCGGTGGAGTGTTAGCTAAACAAGTTAGAGCTTCTTTGTAAACACATAACAAGATGGGTCATTTAGTAAAAAAGGCTATTTTACTGCCTTTGCTTGGGCATAGAAGTTCTTGTTCTTGTGTTTTGGTTCAGGTTTATCTTGAAGATGGTTCTGATCCTCATAGACTTCTCGTGGTGTTAGAGGAATAAGAATGGTTTTTTGGCCCTTGTGCTCAAAGATATGAAAATTGGTGTATCCATCATATATTACTCGTCGATCTGATTGCCATGGCCTTCCCAAAAATATGTTACTTGCTTCCATAGGTAGTATATCACATAGGATCTCATCGTCATATTTTCCAATCGATAAAGGAACCAAAACCTGATCAGTTAATTACACCTAGCTCTCCACTTTCGTTCAGCCACTGCAACTTATAAGGATGAGGATGCTTTGTAGTAGTCATGCCAAGCTTCTTTACCATGATTTCGCTTGCTACATTGGTGCAACTTCCTCCATCAATGATCAGGCTGCATACCTTTCCTTGAACCAAACATCTTGTGTGGAATAGGTTTTGTCGTTGCTCCTCTTCCTCTGGTTTAGGTTGCACACTTAAAGCTCTTCTTGCTACTAGGAGATTCCCAATGACGGGTAACTCTACCTCTTCCTCAGATTATGTCGAAACTGGTGGCTCATCTTCTGATTCAACTTCGCCACTTGCTCTTATAACCATTACTCTCTTGTTTGGACATGCATTAGCATAATGTTCCATTCCTTGGCACTTGAAACACTTGACATCTCGTGCTCTGGTTGGTGCTTCTGCTGGTCTGTTTTTCCATGGAGGTGTTAAAGAACTTGGTTTCTCACTTCCCTTTGTCACATTGGTTGTGTTGTACTCTTTGGAGTGGGTAAGTTTTTCTTCTCTTTGATAGTTAATCTTTGCCTGCCCAAGGCTTCCAAAACGGTTATGCTAGATCCCTTCCTCTTGAGCTGCTGTTCAATCAATGCTGCTTTATGAAGCATCTGCTCAAGACTCTCATAGTGCTCCATCTCCATTCTGTCTTGAATATCTCGGCTGAGTCCACCTAAAAATCTAGCCATGGTGGCTTCTCTATCCTCACGCATATCTGCTCGAATCATCATAGTCTCCATCTCCTGAAAGTACTCTTTAACCGATCTATTTCCTTGGCTTAATCGCCTAAGCTTCTGATGGAGTTCTCTATGGTAATGAATAGGTACAAAACACCTCCTCATTAGCGTTTTCATTCTTTCCCAAGTGTTAATGGGCTCCTCTCCATTACATCGTCTAGAAGTTACAATCTGATCCCACCAACTAAGTGCATAGTCACTAAATTCGGTGGCAGCCACTCTCACCTTGTTGGCTTCAGAATGTGTTTGACAATCAAACACAAGTTCTATCTTCTTCTCCCAGTCTAGATAAGCATCAGGATCATTCTTTCCATGGAATGTTGGTATTCGAAGTTTAATCCCTTGCAGCTGATCATGAGTTTGTTGCCTAGTCCCTCTTTGGCATCTACCACTTCTCTGGCTGTTTTCACTTGAGTCCCGTCTTGTACTATAGTATTCTGCAGCTAATGGGTCTTGTCTTGATCCAAAATCCTCAGTATGCTGTCTGGGTCGATTTCATGGTCTTCTTCCTATGCTAGAACCTCGTTCTGAAGAAGATATGATCTCTAGTTTGAAAGCTTCAAACCTAGCATTCATTAATCGCTCCATGTTTGCTGTCAAGGCCTCTATGAGAAGTTTGTTGTTGGCTGAGTTGCTAGTTTCTGCCTCCTCCTCACCCATCGTTCTTGAAAACACAATACAAAACAACAGCGGTAACTAATTCTAAAGAGAAAAGGAATTTCAAAGGGAAAGCAAATTGAAACAAAAAAGGAAAACTTTTAAAAAGGTAAGTTCGATTCTAAAGAGAAAAGAAATTTCAAGGAAAAAGTAAATTGGAACAAAAAAGGAAAACTTTAAAAAAGGTAAGTTCGATTCTAAAGAGAAAAGAAATTTCAAGGGAAAAGAGATTGGAACAAAAAAGGAAATTTTTTAAAAAGGTAAGTTCGAGTATCAGATTCTAGGGTTTTCTTGTTTTAATTTTTTGCAAGTTACAGCAGCCGAAATTAACCTAGCCACCCTAATACTAATTGAAACTAGAAACCTATTACACCTAATGAAGGATCAAACTACTGATTGATAGACAAAGCACCAAATAAACGATGATGAAGATAAATAATTCACGAAGAAAAAAAATTTAAAGGACAGAGATTGAAAACTCAACTTTCAAGTTCTTGCTCTGATACCACTTAATGTGAACTACTTGGATCGAACTTGAGATGTTGAGGACTCTAATGAGATAGGAAGGATAATCGGATGAAAACACGATAGATAGGACAAAAATATTGCAGCACTAATGAGCTTTTGGATATGACACACCTTAGGATTCAAAGAAATTCAGATTTGACACACTGAACTTTGAGTTTTCAATTGGATATTACACACCAAAAGAAGATCAAAGGAGAAAACCCTTATGAAATTGAAATATCGAAATTGGTTGGTTTGTTACAAATGAAGCAAAAGACTTAAATAGAATAATAGAGGCCACAAAACTGAGTCTAGGGTTTTAGTAAGTTGGGCCGAAAATAAACTAACTAATGGGCTTCTTGTTTGTGTAGCCCAAATGCCTCATTAAAAATCTTGTAAGAAAACCCATTGAGATAAAACTCACTAAGGGAAAAAGAGTGCAGTTTGGACTACACACCCATAAGCTAGTCTTCTTGAATACTCATGGCAAGCATCAAGGTATGTTGTTCTTGAGGTACATCATGAGTCTGGATATGAGAAAGTAGTCCTCCGATGGCTTGGTTGAATAACTTCATTCTGACTCGAGTCATTGGATCAGCTCGGACCGTCAACACTTCATCAGCTACAACTTCCTCCATATTCGAACCTTCACTTGAGCTTAAGTTGTTGATATCCTTAGCTTGAGGCAAGTCTTGGCTATCCATGATCACATCAAAATTCCTTGAAACCAAATAAAAAATATTTGCATAAATTCTATTAAAAATTTAAATATACTTACATATTCATGCAAAACAAAATCTAAAATTTTATCATATTAAAAGATATACCAAATAAGAAATTCAAGTTGAATAAAACTATCATAAAAATTTAAAAATACATACATTCTTGTTTGCATCCATAAAATAATTAAGAATCATATTAGGAATTCTAATACCCTAACTGCCATCTGATATGACCATATGAACGAGAAAAGAGAAATGAAGAAGGAAAATAACTCATAATGTAACAAAAATTGGTGTGCACCTTTCTAACCCTAATATCTCTGTGTATCCAAAAATGGAATAATATTTGGAGTTGTGATACCAATGTTATGGTGGCTTTTCAAAAACACATCTCTCGAGAAACAATTCTCAATTTTCAATGTTTAGAAGTAGTTTCCCGTCAAACTAGAAGAAACCAAATGAAGATGAGCATATTATTGGAAAACCTCAATAATCTAGCTTTAAGATCTATTGCCGATCCATATTATGTGGTGAACTTCATCGATAAATTTTGTTTTAAGGTGGCGGTTTGTAATAAGTTTATCCTCCAAAACAAAACAAAAATTTTTTTATGAAACTAAAACATATACAATATTAAAAAACTAGATGATCACCTGTGCGTTGCACGGGATAAAAATTATATTTTTTGGTTTCTCTTATTTGGTGAACATAATTTTTTTGTTGGTATATATATATATATATTGTTGGTATAATTCCTCATAATTTTGCATTAATTATAAGGAATATAAGAATTTAAGCAGAGCATCCTACTAATAGAATAGAGTGAAACATTATATTCATTGATTAATCAAAATTATTCTGCATTCTTTTAGCAATACTATATAATGATTATATCACAATTAATATATTGAGTAATCGTATAAATCAATTATAATATATCTTTCCTAAAATAATACTATATGATATTACTCTAGATTAAAAATACAAATTAAATTTCAAAATTTTGAATTCATTTATTAGGAATTACACAAATTCAATCATAGTATTGTATTTATAGAAAAAATTGGATAAATATATTAAATATCGAGATTACAAATTAAATACGTACAATTATATTTAATTAGTATATAATATAATTATATAAATTAAATCAGAGTGTTATCAATTTGATTAATTACCGGTACGAATTTACTATAAACGTTGATATTTGATTACGATCATAATTTTCAATAATCTTTGCCAACATTTATGTATATCCAAAAATTTCATAAAAATAATAATAACTATGGTAATTTATAAAATTTGTATTAATTATAAGGAATATAAGAATTTAATCAAGGCATCTTACCTATGGAATAGAGTGAAACATTATATTCATTAATTTATCACAATTATTCTACTTTC
>OVBA01008546.1:0-12281 GCA_900406435.1 Lepidium aucheri
CTTTGTTGACATTCCACATTACTTCCCACAACTTGTTCAGCCCTACTAGCAACATTATCGGAAGTCTCAGCATTCCCCACAGTACCTCCTCTTCCTTTACGTGTAGTAACCATCTACATTCATCATTATAGCTAAGTTAATAACCTCTATCAACTTAACTCGGTTCTCAGAACACATATCATCTTACCGCGAGACCTTGGCGTGAGGAGGATGGATATCAATCATCTAAACACATTCAAATACATATAAAACTCATCCTAGAATCAACCTGGCTCTGATACCGCGATTTTAAGTTAAACATATTTTTAGTAAAGTCTTGGGCGGACCTTACACTTAGCCATTTCAAGTTCCATATTTCACTAAGTCAAAATTCGATTTTTAAAAAGAAAAGTGACAAGCCCAAACAGTCATAATTAAAAACGGTTCCATTTTATTCAATTCAAATCGGTGTTCAAAACATAACTCAACTTAGACGGTAATCTAACATAATCCCAAAACGGTTCTAGTATCAAGTTCAAATTAAAAAGCATAAAATAAAAACACAAGTTCCGTCCTAATCCATCCCCGCTTCCTTCCGCCTTGGTCTCGCACCTACTCGCCACTTTCCCGAGCATTGGCTTGCTCATTACCTACAATCACAAGGATTGCATAAGCAAACGAATTTGCTTAGTGGTTCGGTCATCCCGTCCCACAAGGNAAGTATTCAGCAATAAATCAAATAAACCAAAGAACAATCACGATCTAGGTTTCACACATCAATTAACATAATTATTTGGGTTACTTCCGAATCAACTATGTAACCATTCTGTTTCATTCATGTATCTTATTAAACACGAACCGTAGGTTCTAAACTCACAAACACGAGCCCTTGGCTCTCAAACACGAGCCCTCGGCTCTCAAACACGAGCCCTCGGCTCTAATCACACACGAGCCCTCGGCTCTAAACACACACGAGCCCTCGGCTCTATTCACACAATCACGAATCACACAGTTCTATTCATATCCAATCCATTCAACCTAACCATTCAAGGGTTCCATTCAACCTATCACCAAATACATGACTAATCATGCCTTACGATCACGAACTCACCTTTGCCTAGGCTTCCTTTTCGATTCCTTTTTGCTCTATGGGGTTCAATTTGCTCTTGCCAACAAAACTCTAAACTCGATTCAGCTCCTAGCTTGATCTCACGAGATCGATCTTGCTTTCTTTCTCTCTTCGTGTTTTCTCTCTAGCTTTAGGGTTTGTTTTTGCGGATTCCCTCTCAATGAGCTCTAAGGGTCGAATTTATACTCTAATTCTAACCCTAATCTCCTTGTTGGGCCGAAACTCATCCTTATTCAATTCAAGCCCTTTTAGTATTCTTTTTGGCCCATAAAACCAATCCTTAGTCCATAACAATTTCGCCCTTTTTCCCTTTGGCCCATTAGGTTTTTCAAGCCCTTTAATACTCAACATTTCATGTCCAAACCTAAGATAATTCATGTCCAAACCAAGCTTAACACATCGAATCAAACAATTCTATCTGATCCGAACATGGTTGTCCGAACCGATCGGTGCGTGTGATCCACGCAGTTCGCGGGGTCCGTTCCGACCATACTGGTCCGTTCTAACAAAGCTATCGGATCCGACCATTCCTGTCCGATCCGACCAAACTGTCTGATCCGACCGTTCCTGTCCGATCCGACCAAGCTGTCCGATCCGACCAGACTTGTCCGATCCGACCAGACTGTTCGATCCGACCAGACTTGTCCGATCCGACCAAGCTGTCCGATTCAGCCAGATCTGTCCGATCCGACCAGATCAGTCCGATCCGACCAAGCTGTCCAAAAATTCATTTTTGCCCTAAAAATCCTTCCCTAGCCTATTTTTCACGGTTTTTCATGCTCTTTCTCATTCCTTAGGCTTCCAATGCCCATTCTTAACTTATCTAAACCAAATGCCTAAGTTTGGCTCGTCCGTTCGTACCGCATTCATGTTCCACACCTCGTGTGTTTGTGGATTTACCGAGTGTGGGTATTACACGAATACTCTCTTTTTGGTTTAAATCATTTTCTTGTTCTGTATATCAAAACTCAAAAATCTGTAAGCACTGCAATTTAACTTTTTGAAAATCTCAAAAATTAACATTTCATAAGATCTTTATTATCGTGATTAAATGTTTTTCTATTTTCTATTACCTTGATTGGTAAGACTTTTGTTGAGTATAATATCTTTTAAAAACCAATTATATTTGAAGAAATTTAAAGGCCTAAATGGTAAATGAAGAATGTTAGAATTGTTGTGGAATTATGCTGAATTTTTGTTTTGGTTACCAATTGACTCAATGGAATTAAAGAAATGAAGATTGGTGGAATGTGGAATCAATTTTCCCAATTGAAAGAATAATAAAAGTAATTGTTATTTTAACGCGAGAAACGATTTTTCTCTTTGTTATTGTTTTTCTTTTTGTTATTATTGTTACTGCTGTTTTATTTCAACCTTATTCAAATCCTAAGAAAGCTAAAATTTTATAAAATTACATTAGTTACAAATTAGATTTTGGTCTGGGTTTGGATTCAATTTTTAGACATAGATTTATGACACATTCTGGTATTTTATCAGGTTTAGTTTATCTAATTCATTATTTTTGTTATTTTGATTTAAGACTTATTCGAATATTTTTATTTCTCGGTTAGAGTTTTGGTTCGGTATAGATCGAGTTTGAGTTCATGTATTTTTATATAAAAATTGAAAATTTACAAAAAAAATAAATAGAAAAGCTCTAAAATTTGGTTTCTTATTAGTAACTAGTTCGGCTTTAGGTTCGGTTCTTCAAATACATAGATTTCTTGGATAGAATTTGGTTATGTATAGATCGAGTCCGACTTCAAATAGTTTTATATAAAAATTAAATAAAAATTTAATAGAAAAGTCTAAAATTTTGTTTTTTATTTGGTTCCGGTTTGAGTTTGGGTTTGAGTTTGGTTATCTAAATATATAGATTTAGGACCCATTGAGGTATTTTGTCGGGTTTGGTTTGGGTTGATTTTGGTTCGAGTTTTGGGATACAAAATATCAACACATATGTAAAATCAATTTGCATGCTATTGCGTGGGTTAAATTCTAGTTTAATATTAAAAATTTAACCCACTACCAGAGATATATTAAATAGAATTATACAACAGACTTTGGTTAAAAATTAGATTTTGTCGATCTATTTATTAAAAAGAATTTTTTTGCAGGATTCCACATTCAACATAAGTCAGATGTTACCATTTGATTTTAAGTAATTATATAAGATTCTGCATAAAAAAAAAATTCCGCCAGATTATGCATTCAGCACAATTCCGCAGTTACCACTTACACCCTAAATAAACAAATATAATTAGTTTTTTTGGAATCGGGTTTAGCACAACAAGTAATAAAACGGTGGTTCCTGATAAATAGAAAAAGAAAGAATGGGCAAGAACACTTGTGGATTTGAATGGGAGTAAAACCTTATTTAACTGAGTAATAAGATAGGTAAAGGTTGGTGATCTTATTAAACTTTGAATGTCCAAAAAAAGGATCCTCCTTACAGAAGGATTGTGCCTCTATTTATAGTTTATATAGGCGGTTTACATGTATATAAAATAAAGGAAGAGTTACAAATCTTGTTGATAAGACTGAATCTGTTAAGATTCATGCTCGATTTGCAGAAGTTTTCCATATCAGAACAGGAAAACTTTCGTTTGTTATATGCGGATGTATCATCCAAATTCCCTTCAGCTTCGTGAAAACTTCGGAGACGAGACATTTTGCCAAGTCGAATATCTTATCAGAGTTGAAGACTTAGTGCTTGCAACCGGGTGGTTCTTTTATATTTGACCCGTTGTTTTCGGTGGACCAAAGTAGGATCTCAGATCCACCTCCAACAATTGTCCCTCCCCAAACTCAGAAAATTCTAGGCCAAAATTCCGAGTCAGAAAGGTTGTTTCATCTTCCAGAATCTTCGGTCCACATGTCAATTTTCCAGTGGGTCATTTAAACAGTCGTCTCGATTTTACGCGAGTCATCATTATTACTGAGTGGCGTCTCTTAAATTACTTCCCGCTCATTCATTATTTCAGCTTTGCGTCACTTCACATTTCAGTAATTCTCTATAAATACTGTGCATTTTCTCCTTTTATCATTCACTTTTCATCTGCTCAAACTTGCTTTGACGACTTCCGAGTTCTTCTATACTCAAATTCCTCTTAATTTTTTCTTGTTTCTTTTCTTCATTTTTGTTTTAAAATGGGTTTTGATGAATTTAAACTTCCCAATGTTGAATCCACCGAAAAGGCCAATGAAACAGTGCTAAGATTGCATGCCGAGTTAGATTTGGTGAGGGGGGACTTTGATTCTCAAACTCTCTAGGCACTAACCGTTGAGAAATCAAGAACTTTTGGGGTTCTTCGTGAGCGCCTATCTAATCGTTTCGACCTGATTGCTGCTCGGTTCAATGATCTCGAAGGAACCTTGAGACTCGTTTGTTGTACGCCTAGTTTATTGGGTCGGCAAACGTTCTTTGGCTACTTTTCGATCAGGGAGTTTACATTCTCTATGTGGTCGTAAACTCGATGACTGCCAAAGTGAATGAGTTTCAAGAGCTTGTTAACAAGGAGAGTTTGACGCCGCTACTTCAGGGGGATTTGTTTGTCCCAGTTTTTGAAGTTGGAGAGGCCTCTAATGATGGTAAAAGTAGACTCACAGAAGCACCATAAGATTTTCATGCTTGTCGTAGTCTTCTTGTATAGTCGGCACTAGGCCTTTTCGGTGGAATTGTTTGTACGTACTCGGTACCTTTTGTAAATATTTTTCCTGTGATAATGAAACGAGACTTGATAATGAATTACTTTAATGCTTTTGACTCGTCATTTTACAAATTGTGGTTTCTGAGATCCTTCTCTTGTTTTTGCGCGTTTAGAGAAGTTTCTTTCTACGTTTAGAGAGTTTGATCTCGTTTTAGCGTTCGAAGAGAACTTTCTGTTATGTGGCTTTGAAACTGAGATTTTAGGACTGAGTTTAAGTTTAAGAAGTTCGGATTCAGAAACCGTATTTGTAAAACTTGGTCCAAAGGATTTCCAATTTTTTGCTCATGTTCTGACTTTATTTGAGTCTTTAGTCTCGTAATTCTGTACAAAGCTTTGCTTTGTCGTTAAGTGAGGTTCTAATAAGTATGCACATAATTATGTTCCGTCATTTGACGAGAAATTAATCTCGGCATTTCTATACAAAGCTATGCTTTTTCTTTTAATCTATATGGAACTATGTTCCGTCGTTAGGCGAGAAGTTATTCTCGGCATTTCTGTACAAAGCTATGTTTGTCTTTGGGTATGTACATAACTATGTTGTGTCGTTTAAGCGAGAAGTTATTCTCGGTATTTCTGTACAAAGTTGTGCTTTGTCTTTTGAGTTTGGCCATGTTCTCGACTTTTCAAAGTACAAGGTCTCCGACAGCAAAGTGTCGCCCGCATATTATCTTGTTGTAGTACTTTGCGACTTGTTGTTGATAATTTGGTACTCGGAGGAGGGCTTCGTCGCATTCCTCTTCCAAGTCATTGATACTATTTTCCATTGCATTGTTATTTGCGTCTTAGTTCTCCAAAAGACGTTCATGGCGCAGAGTTGGCACTGCTATTTCTGTTGGAGCCATTGCTTCCATTATGTGAGATAGAAAGAATGGAGTTCGCCCCGTTGATCACCAAGGTGTGGTTTGATGTGACCATAATACTCCTTCTAACTCGGAAGTCCAACTTTCCTTCTCTTCAGAAAGTCACTTCTTTAGACCATCAAGGATTTGTTTGTTTGTGGCCTCTACCTGACCGTTACCTTGCGGGTTTCATGGTGTTGATTTACTTACTCGGATAGTCCATCTGGCGTAAAAGTTAGTAAATTTGGCCAAGAAGATCCGTTGTCCGTTATGATTTTGTATGGGAGACCATATCCGCATATGATGTTTTTCCATACAAATTTGATTACATCTCTATCCTTGATATGGGAATAAGCTTCTGCTTTGACCCACTTTGAAAAGTAGTCTGTCATTATGAGTATGAATATCTTCTGTCGGGATGATGGTAACGGTCCGATTATATCCATTGCCCACCGCATGAATGGATAAGGTATTATTGCGGATGTTAACTCCTTGGTTGGAGCGTGAATAATGTGCCCATGCCTTTGGCACTTGTCGCATCTGGTAGTGTACTCAGCACAGTCCTTGGACATAGTTGGCCAATAGTAGCCGAGTGTCCTAATCTTTTGAACGAGCGTTCTACCATTGTTGTGATTTCCTCCTAATCCATTGTGCATTTTTTGACGATTGTGTTGAATTTTCTGCCATGACCGCATGTAAGAAAGACTCCATTTGAACTTCTCCTATAAAGTTTTTTCACCGATTTGGGTGTAGAAAGCGCACTTAGATTTTAGATGGTGTGCAACCCATATGTCTTCTAGCGTTTCACCGTCAATGATTTAGGATAAGATTTTGTCTCGCTAGTTTACTTTCTGTTTTGTGTTATGTTTGGCGTCTTCCATCTTAGAATCAGAAGCTTCTCGGACTTTGTTTATTGCCAAGACTAGTTCTATATCTCCCTTTGATAGGCTTATGTTTGGCCTATCTATGCTTTCCACCGGGATGACCCATCGTTGGATGGGATCTGTTGTGGATGTGAGAGTGGCGAGGGCGTCGGCAGATGTGTTCTTGGACCTTGAGATTTTGTTGATTCGAAATCTCAACTCCTTGGTTATCTTTTTTACCACACGGAGATAAGCTTCCATTCTGTCATTCTTTGTGTCGTACCCTCTGTTTACTTGATTGACGATGAGTTGGGAGTCGTAGTAACAACTGATGTCGGTGGCTCCGACTTCTTTAGCCAGTTTTATTCCTGCAACTAACGCCTTGTACTCTGCTTCATTATTTGAAGCTGGGAATGCAAGTCAGAAATACTATTCCAAGACTTCTCTCGTGGGGCTTTCTAGCTTGATTTCCCTCTTTAGCAATGTTGTGAGGAAGATCCGTCCACGTAGATCTTCCACGTTTGGTTTTCTTCCAAGCCTAGAGGCTCTAGATCTGGTGATAGCTCAATTATAATGTCGGCTAGGACTTGTGACTTTGCGCTTGTACGTCCTTTGAATTCGATATCATACTCGGTCAACTCGATTGCCCACTTTGTCAGTCGTCCTGACTGATTTGGACTATGCAGTATTGTTCACAACAGGTGATTTGTTAACACTATGATGGTGTGTGATTGGAAGTAAGGGCGTAACTTCCTTGCAGAGGTAATTACTGCTAGTTTAGTTTTCTCTGTGGTTGGATATAAGGACTCAGCTCCGTCCAATGACTTGCTGATATAGAAGATTGGATACTCAGTTCCTCTATTGTCTCGAACTAGTACGCCACTAACTGCCAAGGTGGAAACCGTGATGTACAAATACAATGGTTCACCGTGTTTTGACTTAGCGAGTATCTGTGCAGTTGAAATATATTCTTTCAATTCGGAGAAAGCTCTCTCACAGCTTTCGTCCCATTTGAATTATTTATTTTTCGTGCAATAAGTTGTATAATGGGAGATATTTGTCCGTCGAGCATGATATGAAGCAATTTAGGGTGGCTATTCGTCCTGTCAATCTTTGAACTTCTCGGTTATTCTTCGGAGAAGGTAGCTCTTGAATTGCCATGACCTGTTTTGGGTTTACTTTGATACCTTGTTGAGTGACTATATATCCGAGGAATTCTCCTGATGTAACTCCAAAGGTGCACTTTGCCGGATTGAGTTTCATCTGATATTCATTCAGAGTTCTGAAGCAACATGCTAAATGTTAGACGTGGTCTACTGCCCTTAACAACTCACTAGCATGTTGTCAATATATACTTCCATGGTTTGCCCGAGTTGATCGGCAAACATTTTGTTTACAAGGAGCTGATAGGTAGCTCCAGCATTCCTCAGCTCGAATCGCATTACTTTGTAACAATAAGTGCCTCGCTCTGTGATGAACGATGTATTTTCAATGTTGTTAGGATGCATTCGAATCTGGTTGTATCCTGAGAAGGCATCCATAGATGATAGAAGCTCGTTCCTGGCTGTTGCTTCGACAATTCGGTTGATACTTGGTAGTGGGTAGTTGTCATTTGGACACGCTTTATTAAGATCAGTGAAGTCCACATAGACTCTTAACTTTCTATTCTTTTAGGGAACAACTACCGGATAGTCGAACCATTCCGGATATTGAACTTCAGTGATTGACCCGATTTCAATCAGCTTCTTTACTTCTTCAATCACGATCTTTGTTCTTTCTGGCCCGATCTTTCTTCTTTTCTGCTTTATTGGCTTATACGTCGGATCAATGTTTAGCGTATGATTTGTGATTGCCGGATCGATTCCAAGCATATCGCTTGATTTCCATGTGAACGTTGCCACGTTCTCTTTGAGGAGACGTATCAGCTTTTCCTTGATGGGTTTGCTTAGGCCGATTCCAATGCTTACGCACTTTGTTAGATTGGCCAAATCGATGTTGCAAGCTCAATAGTCGACTGATCGGGCTTCTCGGGAGCAGGAGGTTTGGTCAGTACTCTGCTCCCTACTGATGTTGTGATCATGCATGACTTGTTTGTTAACTTCAGTTCGGTGATGAAATGAGTTATGGCCATTTTTTGATCACCTTTAAGTGTGTAGACTCCTTCTTTGTTGGAATCTTAGTGCATTAATGATAGCTCGACGGCACAACTTTCATCGCGTGTATCCAAGGCGTTCCTAAGATCATGTTGTAGATGTGTGGTTTATCTACAACAAGTAGCTTGAACCATCTCGTAAGTCCAGCAACTCGGATAGCTAATTTCACCGTTCTGATTGCGTTGATTGTGCTTCTATGAAATGCAGTCAGGGTTCTGTCCACGGGTTTAAGATAGACGTCTGACAGTGCTATCTTATCGAGAGTCTCTTTGAAGATGAGATCTACCAAACTCCCAGTATCGATGAGAATTCGTGAAACATCACAGTTAGCAACTCAGAGTTTGAAGACTATGGGATGGTAGTGTGGAAAGCTAACTCCTTTGACATCTTCCACGGTGAAAATGATCACTGAGTCTACAACGTGCATGCATTCCTGGGAGGGCTCTTGGTTGACTGAGGTGACTACTTTTCGCTCATAATTTTTGATTTAGCGAATAGTATCATCGCAAAACTGTTATCCGCCCATGATTACACTGACGACAACTCGTGGATCGCCAGATCCGTTGTTGTCTCCTCCTGGCTTTGGCTGCTTTGCTAATTCAGAAGCGCCAGTCTTCAGGCTTGCCAAATTGAAGGCGGCTTCCCGTTGCTCATCGTCTTTCCGCTTCTGTGCTTTATACTTCTGGGTATCTTCTTTCGAGACCTCCAATTCTCCTTTCCTGAATTTCTAAGCAAGGAATTCTTGCACTTATTTACACTTCGCGGTCGAATGGCCTGCCTTCTTGTTGAAACCAAAATATTTGTTCTGATTGTAGGTGTTGTTGAACGATTTATCGTTGGGGCTGTTATTCTCCCCGACTCGGAAGATGGTTACCGAGTTTGCCTTGCCTCTATTATGCTGCCTAGGCTCATAGTGCATCTTTTTTTGCTCTTTGACTACCGAACTTCATTGCACACATTGGTTTTGTGAGAGGATTTTTTTCCTCTATATATTCTGCGTGTCTAGCTGCCCTACATAAGGCGTCAGAGACTGTATTGGGCCTATTAACAAAATGGTCCCGTTTTGACGCCTCATCAGCCACCATTCCAGTTCGGGCTTCGATTGCCATGTCATCACTGACCTTGGCCTTGGTCAGTATTTTTTTGAAGCGTCTGAGATATGACTTCAAAGGTTCGTCAAAGCCTTGCCTCAAAGATCTTAATTCAACGGTTGAAGTGTCCTGGTTGACAAATAGAGCATATTACTTCATAAACAACTCAGCGAGTTGATTAAAGCTCTTGATTGACCCGGCAGGAAGCTTGGTGAACCATACCAAGACGTCTCCGATTAAGTTTTCTGCAAAATGCTGGCAGTAGGCCACGTCTTCATTGTCTATGGTGTAGTTGGTACCGTTCATCATGACGTTGAATGCGCTCATAAAAGGGGCATTAAAGTCACATCACTCTGTTTACTGAGCTCTCCGTAGCCTCTGTGCGAATGGCGAATTCTGCGCCTGAGCTAGGATCCTTCCTATCTCAGGTACCAAGCTAGTAGCTTGATGGAATTTTAACTTGATGTCATCCATCATCTTTAATACGGTAGCAGCATCACTAGTCACCTAGCTTTGCTCTCTTAGCGTGTTTGGTACGGCAGAGTGATCCTGTACCGAAGTGGTGACTGGTTGCGGACTTGGAAAGTCCCAGAATAGTGTTCTCTGAACACTAGCCATTGTCTCCGCGCATGGTCTGCCAACTTGAGTAGTTAGAAGACTACTCTCAATCAAGCGAGATTTGAGCTGATCGAACCTCTCAGCGTTTCTTCAATCATGAGCTTCTTGCTTTGAGATAGTTTAAGCACTAAAGTTCCAAGTGTCGGTGACCTTGGTGGTGGCGGTGGAAGGTTTTTATCCTCCCGAGTTTCATGTCGACTCTCTTTTTGAGTTTGAGTTGTATCCATGGTCGATCCATCCAAACTGGATCTGTGTGCTCGTGAGGGAGAGGTTTCCTCTTTTCTGGTGAGCTGATGTTGAGTTCTCCGTCCACCATGTTCTTAATCTCAGAGTTTCTTCTTACCTTTGTGAAGATGTCCTTGGATATCTTCCCCACAGACAGCGCTAACTGTTGGAACCGGATTTAGTACAGCGAGTACTAAGATGGTGGTTCCTGATTAATAGAGCAGGGAAAAATATACAAGGACACTTGTAGATTTGAATGAGAGTAAGAAATTAGTTAATTGAGTAATAAAACGGGTGTCAGCCGAATTAGTGTTCTTATTAAACTTCGAATGTCCAAATTAGTGTTCTTATTAAACTTCCATAGTTTGCATGAAAAAAATTTAGGATTTAAATTAGATATATAGTTCGATCTGATTATTAGAAAAATTAAAATTTCATAAAACGTATTTGTACCCATCTTATGGAAAATAATAATCTCATTCAGCAATCGATTAAGAAAAAATAATTTGTTCTAAGAAACAAGTGGCCGGACTCGCTTATCTTTCTAGTAAATTTTAATCAGACTAGTTTCATTTAGAAAACTTATATGTATTGGGTAATGGGAAAAATGTCATTTTAACATTGCAAGTCGGGAAAATCGCTAATTAAACATTGAACTTTGGATACGGTTGATTAAACTTTTAAATTTTTTGTTGACTTCTAAAAAAACCCTCGACTTTGCGTTGACTAGGCCAATTCAACCTTTCGCGAACATGGAATCAAAATTGACTCTAAAATCAAAAACCAAATTAGAAATTGGAAGTTTGATTCACTTCTTATCTTCATTATGAAGAATCTATAAGCTTGATTTGCTCTTTTCGTTCAAGAATGAGCTCAAATTCGTCGATTTAAGGTATCGAAAACAATATTTTAAATAGACAAATTTGAGCTCATTCTTGAACTAAAAGAGCAAATCAAACTTATAGATTCTTCATAATGAAGATAAGAAGTAAATCGAACTTTCAATTTCTAATTTGGCTTTCGATTTTAGAGTCAATTTTGATTCAATTTTTGCGAAAGGTTGAATTGGCCTAGTCAACGCAAAGTTGAAGATTTTTTTAGAAGTTAACAAAAAGTTTGAAAGCTTAATCAACCGCATCCAAAGTTCAATGTTTAATCAGCGATTTTTCTAACTTGCAATGTTAAAAGGGTGATTTACTCAAATAGGGTGGAATTATAGGTAAATGACTCAAATAGTGTGGAATTATCATTAATTACTCAAATACTCTTGTTTTTTTCTTAATTGCCATTTTGCCCTTTTCGGATTTGTAAACAAAAAAGTATTTACGAAAATGCCATTAATGAAAAATGCCACGTCAGCACGAAATTCGCGTAGGTCTGCCACGAAGATCTACCAAAGGTCTATTAAAGGTCTACCAAGGTCAACAAAGCTCCACCAACGCTCAACTAAGCTCCACCACAGCTCCACCAAAGTCAACCAAGATCTACCAAAAGTCAACCACACCATAATTCACGTTCATAAAGCACCGTTTAATAAAAAGCACACTAAATTTTCGTAAANGCACACTAAATTTTTGTAAATAGGAAGTAATTTTGCCAAACATTCAACTCAGGTTTTGTATTTTTGGTAGATTTTGGTAAACTGTGGTAGAGTTTGGCAGAGTTTGCGTTGCT
>OVBA01008547.1:0-12278 GCA_900406435.1 Lepidium aucheri
GCTACAGCGAATCCTTTTAGAAAAGTATCATAAGGAGAATGCGACAGCAACGAGGCATCGCAAAAGCAATGACTTGGGATCTTCAAAGAATAGCATCGAGTATACAAAGAAACCTACTAGCACGGCAAAAACAAACGCATAGGGACAAAACAATTCAAAACGAACACGGGAGGACAACAAGGATAGGTTACCATCACCCCGGAAGCGGGTAAACATGATAATGGGAGGACTCATCACGTGCAACGATTCAGTCCGTTTGATTAAAATTTATGAAAGAGCAGCCGGGATGAAGTGGAAACATCGGAATCACATTAATGAGAATAGGCAAACTACGTGGACACCTAATCAAGACATATGCTTCACACCAGAAGACATGATCGGAGTCTCCACACCTCACAACGATCCGCTAGTGATCAAACTCAGGATATCTGATTGTGATGTGTCAAGGGTCTTAATCAACACTAGAAGCTCGGTAGACTTGATCTTCAAAGAAACAATAGAGCGGATGGAGCTGAAAGACATAAAGATAAAACAATCAGTTCGCCCGCTAACGGGATTCGACGGCGACACAACAATGACCTTCGGAACTGTAAAGTTGCCCGTCTTCCTCGCAGTAACAACCACGTGGGTAAAATTTCTCATTATCGATAAACCCGCAATCTACAACGCAATATTGGGTACCCCGTGGATTTACACCATGAAGGCAGTACCATCCACATATCACCAATGCCTGAAGTTCCCAACCAACGGAGGAATTTGCACCGTTAGAGGAAACTAGCAAATGGCTAGAACATGCTTCATCACCAAACATAAGATGAGAACCAAAGAAAGAACCTATATGGTCACGAATCCAGACGAAAAACAGAAGGACGTTGGCAATACTCTTGAAAGGATTGAGCAAGTCAATATCGATCCTAGGAACAACGAAAGATGTGTCGGGATAGGATCTGAACTATCGTCAGATATTAAAACCCGGCTCATCGAATTCTTACAACGGAACGTCTCAACTTTTGCTTGGACAACATGAGATATGCCGGGAATCAGCACGGACATAATAAACCACGAACTGAACACAGATCCAACCTTTAAACCCGTGAAACAGAAGAGAAGGAAATTAGGACACGAACGGACGCAAGCAGTTAACGAGGAAGTGGACCGTTTGATACAAGCAGGGTCCATAGTTGAAGTCCGATACCCGGAGTGGATCTCCAACCCGGTGGTTGTTAAGAAAAAGAATGGCAAGTGGCGAATGTGCGTTGATTTTACTGATTTAAATAAGGCATGTCCCAAAGATAACTTCCCCTTGCCACGAATAGACCAAATAGTCAAAGCGACATCGGGAAATGAACTTTTATCCTTCATGGACGCCTTATCTGGCAATAATAAAATATGCATGCATCCGGATGATCGAGAAAAAACCTCGTTTATTACCAAACATGGGACATATTGCTATCGAGTAACGCCGTTCGGCTTGAAAAATGCGGGTGCTACTTATCAACGGTTGGTCAATAAAATGTTTAAGAATCAAATAAGCAAAACTATGGAAGTATACATAGATGATATGTTGGTCAAATCTGCAAAAGCTGAAAATCATTTAAACGACCTGGAGACATGCTTTGAAACGCTGAACCAATATAGAATGAAGTTGAATCCAACAAAGTGCACCTTCGCGGTACGAACAGGAGAATTCATCGGGTATATTGTCACTAAAAGAGGAATCGAAGCCAATCCAAAACAAATCAAAGCAATTATGGGCCTCCCTTCACCAAGGAACAAACGAGAAGTACAACGGCTCACCGGGAGGATCGCGACATTAAATTGATTCATTTCGCGCTCCACGGACAAATACCTTCCTTTTTATAAGCTGCTGCGCAATAACAAAAAATTTGAATGGAATGCGAGTGCGAATCTGCCTTTTTGGAACTAAAAAATTACCTATCCACACCTCCGATTTTATCTAAACCAGAAGAGGGAGAGGTACTATATTTGTACACTTCGGTTTCCGGCAGCGCAATCAGCGGAGTCTTGGTTCGGGAAGACAAAGGAGAACAAAAACCTATATTTTACGTCAGCAAGTCATTAAGCGATCCAGAAACAAGATACTCAGCGGCAGAAAAACTTGCTTTAGCAATTGTGACGTCCGCCCGAAAATTAAGACCATATTTCCAATCACACACCACAGTAGTGTTGACTAATCATCCCCTTCGAAGCATCCTGCATAGTCCTAATCAATCAGGGAGACTCACGAAATGGGCTATCGAATTGAGTGAATACAATGTGGAGTACAAGGGAAGAACGAGCAAAAAGTCCCAAGTACTGGCTGATTTTCTAATCGAAATATCCCCTGAAGTGCAGACTGGCAAACATGAAGAAGGGAATTGGGCGTTATATGTAGATGGAGCATCATTTGCACAAGGATCAGGAATCAGAATCCGATTAGTATCACCAGAAGGGAGCATCATCGAGCAATCATTTAGACTAATATTCCTGGCATCCATAACGAGGCCGAATATGAGGCACTTATAGCAGGATTACGACTGGCTCAATCACTAGGAGTACAAAAAATAATGACTTATTGTGATTAGCAACTTGTTACAAATCAATTTAATGGCGAATTCGACGCAAGAAATGAACGAATGGACGCATATCTGAAAGTTGTACGAGGATTGGTCCGAAGCTTTCATGACTTCAGACTTGAGAAAATACCACGAAGTGAGAACACCTCGGCCGACGCATTGGCAGCACTAGCACCAACCTCGGATCCGGGCCATCACAGAATAATTCCTGTTGAAAGTATAATAAACCCAAGTATAGATTTACCAAAAGGAGACTGCTGCACAATCACAAAAGAAGATAAGTTTGAAGAGCATGGCCAAGCATCGCCTTACGAAAAGGACAAAAGGACCCAGTCGATTGGCAGGTCGACATAAAACTCTACTTAACTGACGGAACAACACCCGAAAATAGATGGGCCGCACGGCGGTTGAAGGCTCGAAGCGCTCACTACACAATGCATGAAGAACATCTTCTGAGGCGAAGTATTGATGGAACATTGCTTACTTGCATTTATGGAAAAGAGACTCTAAGGGTAATGCAAGAAGTTCATCTAGGGGCAGGAGGAAACCATTCAGGAGGACGGGCTTTAGCAATCAAAGTAAGGCGCTTAGGTTACTTCTGGCCCACGATGAATTCTGATTGCGAAAAATTTGCCGCTAAATGTGAAGCATGTCAGCGTCATGCACCAATAATACATTCACCAGCTGAATTTCTCACGTCCACTACCGCACCTTACCCATTTATGAGGTGGGCAATGGACATCATCGGACCACTTCCTCCAGCTCGAAATAAACGGTTCATATTGGTGATGACTGATTATTTCACAAAATGGGTGGAGGCAGATTCCTACACCCGGATTCAAGACTCGGATGTTCAAAAATTCGTCTGGAAAAACGTAATTTATTGTCATGGATTGCCGTACGAGATAGTAACCGATAACGGACCACAGTTCATATCCAACAAATTTGACCAATTTTGCGCCAGTTGGAGGATATGCCTCAGTAAAGCAACACCACGCTACCCGCAGGGAAACGGACAAGCCGAAGCATCAAACAAAATCATCCTAAATGGACTTAAGAAGCGGCTAGACGAGAAAAAAGGCAAATGAGCTGATGAGTTAGAAGGAGTGTTATGGTCATACAGAACAACCCCCAGAAGCACAACGGGAAGAACACTGTTTTCACTATCGCACGGATCAAAAGCTTTAGCACCAGCTGAAGCAAACGTACCTACTCTTCGAAGGATGAAGCTTTCCCAACATCCAAAATTGAACAACACGATGATCATGGATTCTTTAGATCAAATCAAGGAATCCTGGGATCAAGCCCTTTTGAAGCTACAGAATTACCAGCAGAAAGCAGCAAAATATTACAACGCAAAGGTCCACGGACGTCATTTCCTGGAAGGAGACCTGGTATTACGCAAAGTTCATAAAAATACCGCGGAGCTCAATGCAGGAAAGCTTGGCGTTAATTGGGAAGGCCCGTATATGGTATCCAAATTGGTCAAGCCAGGAGTCTACGAGTTAGTAAAAATGGACGGAACCCCGATACCTCGGAGCTGGAATGCAATCAACCTAAGGCGCTACTATTACTAAATATATGACTATCTATGTTAAAATATATGTAACAAGACCTTTTGTTGTAAAATATGTCAAACGTATGTAAGATCCTAAGAACTACGAACGGCTTGATCCCATTCAAGAGGGTACGTAGGCAGCCAAACACGGTGCAGCCGCCTTTTTTAAAAAAAAACCTATATATATATATACATAAAACTTATCTTTACAAAGGAACATGCATGTTTCCCTTTGTGTGGCAGAGCTATGAATTCCCGTTACAAGATCCTATCAAAATAACGAATCGACGGCGGAAAGACGCGGTCCCCTTTCTTTTAAAGTAAAAGATCGAACGAACGTAAAACTCTGTGCGACAGGCAAACGACTTGCTATGTTCAAAGAACGAAAAGCAATTCAAGATAAGTTGCCTCGGGACAAAGCGAAACCTTTGTGGCAAAATTTTGCTCAGAAAACGACACATGGAAAGCATGCAGGACATAGGAAAAACCAAGAAACATGCAATTGCATGAAGGGATACGTGGATAACATGCGGTAAGAAGCAAGATACCGAGAAACTCTATATAAGGCAAACACCATTTGTGCTCAAAGGCACCTACAAAACAAAAGCATAAATAGTTCTAAAAAAAAAGAACACACGGAAAAACTAAAGGATCGCTTTAAAGGAGACAACGATGATAAAGCTCAAACCTAAATTCGGCTAAAAGTACAAAATAACAATCGTGTCCGGCGCTTAGTGTCAAAAACTAGCCACAGCCAAAGGTAGTATCTCAAAGGTCTTACCGTTGACGAACAGCCATGCAGCACTGAACGGCAAAACCCTTCCAGGCTGGCCATGACTGACAAATATCATGACGAGTTACGGCGCGAAAGATATCGAGGAAGAACCTCTGTTTACTCAAGACAAAAAAAAAGAGCCCCTGTTTATTCAAGACACGGGAACCTATAAAAGGGGAGCAAACTCAGTGGCTGAAGGGGTCCCTTAACGAACGTAGGACTTTCATTCCCTACGCCGAGAAGGGATCCCGACGATTAGGGAAACAAGATCTGGTACATCAAAAGCACAAATGGAAGAGGCGGACGAGCGCAACTTGGAACCCCAAGTTGGCAATAACGAAAGGCTGCCAGAACCAGACTAACATCCAAATCGTTCAGCAGCAGACTCAGAGAAAAGGAGTGTTAAATCTTCTCCGCAATAAAGTTAATACGGAAAAAGATCTATCACCTCCAAGAGTGAAAGTCGTAACTAGAAGACGGAAGCAAAGGCGGTCAGATGTAGCAAAACCAGGAAAGATAGTCACGCGATTAGACCCGGTTAATTGGAACAGCATCAATATGGCGAACCTATGTTCCATTCATAAACAACGGACATAGGTGGAAAAGGAGAAGGATGACAACAAAGTAAAGATAAAATATCAAACCTTCTCAGCAACAGGATTGAGCAAGAAACGCCTCCCGGAATATTAACCATTTTAAAAAAAGGGGGAAAACGGTCGAAACCAGAAGAGGCCTTTCCAAAGCTTTCGACCTAAAGGATTCTTATCCCATACTAGAAAAATTAAACATGAAAGAGATTAAAGACTCATCCGAGAAGCACGTGAAAGCTTTTGAAAGGAGCAACAACAGATGGCAAACAACCATGTTACGGCTTAAATGTATAATTCAATAAATGCCTACGAACTCAGGTTCTGGCTTAAATGTATAATTCAATAAACGCCTACGAACTCAGGTTCTGGCTTAAATGTATAATTGAATAAACGTCTACAAGCTCAGGTTCTTGCTTAAATGTACAATTCAATAAACGCCTACGAACTCAGGTTCTGGCTTAAATGTACGATTTAATGAACGCCTACGAACTCAGGTTCTGGCTTAAATGTACAATTTGATAAACGCCTGCGAACTCAGGTTCTGGCTTAAATGTACAGTGTGATAAACGCCTGCGAACTCAGGTTCTGGCTTAAATGTGCAATTTGATAAACGCCTGCAAACTCAGGTTCTGGCCGACAACGTACAATCCAATAAACACAAACGGACTCAGGTTCTGGGAGAGAACATACAACTCAATAAAGTACCGATGAATCCAGAACTATACAATTCAGTAAAAATGAACGAACCCAGGTTCTGGCAAAATAGGTACAAAATCCGATATGCTAGAATAAACGAGCTCTACTTAAAAGGACATAGTCCAATTAATATAAGCAAAACCGCTAAAAAAGACAAATAGAAAATACAAGATATTGAGTTCGGTTGCAGCAATAAACATATGCTTTCAAAGAAAGCAAAAATATTACATTAATACTTCGGACAAAATGATCTGAAGCGACGAACGCATGTCAAATCACGCTCGAACCCACCGGCGAACATACGCCCAGATTCGAAACATGAAGTAAGTTGTTGGAAAAAACACATATAAATGATCCGTTCATTGGTTAAAAACATGTAAAATACTACAAGGTGATAAAGCATAGATAACGTTAAGGTGTTAAAAAAAAAGTGGTTCTTTAGCCGATAAAGAAAAACATAAGCCAAACGGAATAAACAACCGAAAATATCCGAAAGAGTCTGAAACTAAACAAAGAGAAGGGAAAAAGAGCAAAACAATGCCTAGTCGGCAAAAACTAGATACAAGCACGATTAGCGACCTCGTTCGTCACTTCTCCATCTTCTAGAATTGCACCTTCGCCAATGTTCGGATCAGCATCAGCATCAGCAATCACCGGGTTATCAGGTGGACGAACGTTCGTCTCCTCATTAGAAAGTTGCACAGGATCTACCTCTCCCACATTGGTCCCATGTTCCTCAGCTGGTACACCGGTGGGAGCAACATGATTGTTGAGGATATTACATTCGTTCGAGGAACCAGAAGGAAAAAGAGGGAGAAGGTCATCACGTTCCAAGTAGAAGGGAGAAATTGCTTTAACCTGAGCATCATACGTTTTCGTATCTTCTTCCATCAAGTCGATCAAACCCTGAGGAACCTCATAACCTAGTTCGGTGTAAGCAACTTTGAGACTTTTAATGGTACCCAAACATTGGTTGAGCATTGACGATGGCTTTTGAATCTCATCAAGGTATAAGATGCGCTTCCTCAATCTCTCTAAACGAGAATGAATAGGATCTATAGACAAACGTAGGGTCGCAATCTCCGCCTGAGTCGAGTCAAAAAGCTTCTTAACTCGTTTGCCCGCCGCTACCACTTTTTCATGCTTCTCCTTTGAAGAATCAAGCTCCGCCTGAGTACTAGTGAGTTCATCTTTGAGGTCGGCAATAATAGTGGAATCCTCGCGCTGAATGTCGTTGATCTGTTTACGAAGCTCGTCGATCTGTGTTTGGAGAAGTGCGGATTTCCCCTTCTCAGCCTCCAGCTCCCGCACCATCTAGGACGAACCCGCGTTGCCTCCAACAGAAGATCCTTCATGAGCACTCTTCAGACTGCTCTCATATTGAGCAATCATACGGTTTAAATTCGCATCACTCCAAATAAAAAAAAAACAAAAAACAAGAAAAGCTAAATAAGAAATAATGACGAACATATGTAAGACAACTCAAAAAAAAAAAAAACGAACCTTCATCCGATTACTGGCAAACTCCATAAAGATGTCTCTCGCTTCAAGATCAGCTACCGCCGGAAGCACGAACTCAGAGTCATGAGACGACTAAATCCAGTCTGCACAAGCTTGTTTATTCTTCACAAAAAATGTGGGTTCGTCGTACTCGAAACAAATAAAGTTAGGACGAGCGGACGAACCCCCATACCCAACAGAACGAATGATGGGATCGGCGATTTTCTCAGCTGAGTCTTTTGCCTTCAAAGATAAAACGATATCGCGGGATTCACGGGAATTAGCTTGACGAACAGAGGCACCTTTGGTAGGAGAAGAGCCACGATGAGATGACAACTTCGACGTCCCTTTGGATTGGTCACGAGATTTGGAAGAGTCAGAAACCCTAAGAGAAACACGAGGCGTACGTTTCCCTGAAGAATCACCAGTTTCCTTAAGAGATTTTCGAGGAGGACTTTTGGGATGATTAGAATCTCTTCCCCTCTTCCTCGTTAACTCACGGATATGAGCCGAGTAATCCATTGACGAACAAGTGTCTGAAAATAAAAAGCACGACTCAAGTAAGGCATTCGTTCGCACTCGTCAACAAGATAGCTAGAAATGAACGAACCTTAGTCTAGACGTCGCTCTTTACGCTTGAGTCAAGCTTCTAAAACAGCAGGAAACCAATGGTGAGACAAGTCCCGAATACGGTCAACTTCTGATCGAAATTCCGCGTGCAACGAACGTCTGACTGGGTGCCTCACTGCAAAAGGAAAAAGTTAATTCAACAGGTCAGAATCAAAGGGAAAATAAATAACTAAGAGAACAAAAGCACACCAACGGAGGCACTCCAAAGGTTCTGATTAAATCTATCGGAATCAACAAATGAAACTTCGTCGACACGAAGATAAAAAAAACAACGTTTCCAGCCAGTCACTTTGTTCGGAAGGCCGCAAACAATCTCGAACTTAGACTTCATACTCAAGAAGAAAGCTCCCCAATAATTAGTACAACGGGACAAGTAAGAAACCTCCTCCAGGAAACGAAAGTCAACCGATACACCACATGCGTTCGCTAATCTGGAGAACACCAGTATATTGTGTATAGAAGTAGGAGCTAATTGAGAGAAAGCCATCTTGCAGTCGTCGCAGTAATCGATGAGCAAACGCGGAAAAGGGAGACAGAGACCACACACGAAAAACCCCTCGTAGACACACACATAGCCCGATGGAGCATTTACGGACGCTCGTCAGGAGATGGAATGCAAAAATCAGCCCCACTAATATTGCATAATTCAAACAAATGACGAACGGACCTTTTGGTGCACAAAGTAGACGAACCCACAAGGGAATCTAACCACGCCGACAAACCACTACTCTCCCTAGCTTCATCTCTAATTGGTCTCGAACATACCCGGGCACAACCAAACGCAGGGTCGACTGTCGTTGGATCTCCGGTGGCATCCTCCCTCTCAAAATCACCTGAATCAGATGCTAGGATTCCTGACAACGAACCCTCGTTTGGCAACAATGGCGATAGCATCGGACCATCGATAAGTGGACTCGAAAACGCATCCAACATAGCCTTGATCTCCGAATCTCTATGTTCGCCGATTTCGACCTCTAAATTGTCAGAAGAATGGCGAACCCTTGGATCTTGTTCGTTAATGCCAAACTCACGTCTTCCCCTCCTCGCCGTTCGGACGATTCAATCTCGGAGAACCCACACGCGTCGATCTCAAAATCAGAGTACCCATGTTCGTCGATTACTAAATCGGAATTCGACTCATCCGACTTTCGCCCAGATTCGCCGGAAAACGAATGTTCGGAAATTGAATCTTCTCGAGACATAAATCGACTTGACGAAAAAAGAATCCAAGTTCTCTAAAATAAAAAAACGAACGAATAAAAAAAAAGAAAGAGGAGAGCAAAGGAGAGAAAATACCTTGGTAAGACTCAAAGAACATAGAGGCAAATGAAGGGATAAGGGCCTTTTATAATCACACCCTAAAACCCTAGCGCTCGTTACACTGAAGGCCCAAACCGACAATCGAAACACGCCAAGTATCAGAAAATGAATGTCAGTTCGTCAAAGTTATACTTTAACAAACTTGGGGGGCTAGTTGTATGGGTTAAAATCAACATGGCCCATTAAGGCCCAAAGGTGATAAAACAAAGAGAGCATAAATATATGCATATGGGCTGGAACTGACACGGCCCATTAAGGAGCAAAGCCTACCAAGAGTTTAAATAGGCCCATAAGAAAAATAGGCCCAAATGGATTGTATACCTGACCAGGATGAACGACATATGTTCTCTACTTGTCAAACAGATGGTAACACATGCCTAACATGCACGAAAGGAGAACATGCGTTGTGACACCTATAATCTCAGTTGACACATGTAATCAATAAAGAAAACTTAGGTCACTCATAACCCACCTATAAATAAGGGGAGAAGGGAACAGGAAGAAGGAGATAGAGAACTGAAGAAACTAGGATTGTAGAACGCAGAATAAGTTTAAAAGGAATAAGAAACAAGTATCAATTAAACTGAAACAAACGTTCGTATTAATAAAGTAAAAATAATTCTAACACGAGAATCTCCGACCCACGTTCATAACTAAGTCGGACGAACGTAGGGAAAACATAATTATCGAGTCAAGTTAAAAACGAGTCTATTGTGCTAAATCCAACATCAACAGTCCGCAGACAATGCAATAAGGCAGCTGATGTTTTAGTTGGCCATCATACCAATTACATTCCGTATGTAATTTATCCTTTAATACCACCTTGTGTAACATATGTCCTCAATGAGGACTATAATGTTTCAAAGTAATTTAATAATATTCAGATGTTAAAAAAAGGAATTTTTATTTTTCAAAAATATTTCAATTGAAATTTATATAGAAATAATTCCAATTTACTTCATGTCAAATTAAGCTTTTAGAAGAAACAATTGAGATCTAATTTGTCACATAAAAAGAAACTTAAGTAATATAGAACTGTAACTTTCAATAAAATAAATAAATTTCATTAAGTGTGATATTTAAATTTCTATTTATCTCATTCAAATAAAATAATAATAAAATAATTATTATAATTTTTTCCTTAAAAAGAAAGAAAAATGTAATAAGTCTGGCAAATTTTCCAAAAGGAAATAACTTTTAAATTTAGATAGTATTGTCAAACATTATAAAATAAAATATATATTTCCAATATAAGTTTAGTAGCAAAATCTATAATTTAGCTATTCAACTAAATTAATATAGAAAGGTATCCCTCAATATAATGAGAATAAAATATTTATGAAAATCATATATAAGTAAAACGAAATTTTAATAAGTCAAACTAAGTATGTATTTTCACAGATTTCCTTCCACATTTGTGTATAGTAGAAAATCTCAAAAAAATCTTGGTTATATAAGATGAGACTCTGCGTACTTTTTCAGTCACACCAAAATGGATTTCGAAGAATGTTAAACAATGTTAAAAGGTATGTGTTTATCAAAAGAAAATTCAATAAAATTTCCATCGTTTTGGTTATGCCTAAGTTTCTTAAATATCTTCAATATTATAAGTTTGTTATTTAAATTTTAATTAGTGATAACTAGATTCATTACATTTATCATATTTGCAATTGTTTTGCACTTGGGACATTCCTAATCATCCAACGTTGCTACCTCTTCAGCCTTCTCTTCGTAATCTATTTTTATGCAACATAGATAAATAAAAACATGTTACACATAATTTTCGAGCAATGATAAAAGAAGGAGATACCAAAGTACACATTTCAACAAAGATTTGTGACAATTAATACTTAATTCAACATAAATCTTTATCAAATGTGTTTACTTTGAGATGTCGTTTTATCATTTTTTTGTGAGACTATATGTGTAAAGTGATCATTATTTATGTTTCTATTCAAAGATAAGATATGAAGATAATGCGTAAGCGGTCGTAACGTTGTGTGATTGGATTTTGTTCTTAGTGGTGTAATTCCAATTGTAATGGAGGTCATTAATTCAAAATCTAAAAATCTACATTGTTCATTTAAGCGTAGTTGATCTAGAAGATTAGTAAGCATGTGGATATGTTTTTTTTTTCTTTTGAAGGATTTTACTTTCATTTTTTCAAAAAAAAAGAAAAAAAAAACTAAAGTTTTGCTAGAATATTGGAATACAACTATCACAATTGGCCAATTGAGTTAGTTTTAGGTTCTGAATAGTGATCATTTTGAAGAATTTTGGTTAATTGTAGTAAAGTGGTTCCCAACTCAAATCTACCATTTTGTAAATTTAAACAAAAAAACCCTCCTGGAGTTACTAGTTAGTTGGATTAAGCTCTTTTTGTTCATATTTCATAGTTATAACAGAAATTCTAGTTGTACATGGATTATAATATTAGTCAAAGTTCTAATTAGGATGAAAAAAAATAATCTGAAATTACATTCCATTTTTCGCTTAAGCCTCTCTAGTTGAACTAGAGGGTTTCAATTATAATTCCGATCACTTTTCTGTTGGGAATGTCCTGAAATCATCCGTACGTTCTATTTACGAAGTCGTATAATCGAGTATTCGATATCGTATAATATTAGGTGGTT
>OVBA01008548.1:0-12274 GCA_900406435.1 Lepidium aucheri
AAACCAACTAAAAAATAGTTTTAAAACTAAACCGAACAAAAATATGTTTTGATTTACTCGGAAATGATTTTTACTCGGAAATGATTTTTACTCGGAAAAGATCAATGAAAAACAATGATTTTTACAAACCAGAAAATAACCGAAAACCAAAAAACAANGTATATACAATATTTTGTTATGAAAAACAATGAAAGACACTTTGGCATAATGGTTGAGGTGCTATAGTTGTTGTCTAAGGTCATGAGTTCGATTCTCAGTTGTGCAAAATTTTTGAAAATTATTATTTCTCAAAACGACGTCGTTTTGACTCAAAATACAAATGCCAAAATGCGAGAAAAAAATACAACAAACGGTTTTTTAAATTTAATTACAACCGTAGTAATATGACTAATTTGGAAAGTTGATGTATTAATATGAAGTTTTAAAAAGTTTAGGGCACAAAATAATTAACCGAAAAGTATATGTTTTTCCGGTGAGAAATAAATAAGTAGAAGAGAGAAAAAGCAGCCAACCCAATTAACTTTGATAAGTCATCAATACAATTTGGTCATTCAGTTTTACAGTTGAATAAATGAGAGATTCATTAGATACTTGGAATTCACAAATTGGGAGGTATATGGGCATATCTTGGATTACTGGAAAGCATAGATGGACACAAAAATAAGGGTTTTGCTTTTGTTAGAGGGAAAGTACTAGATAGAATAAATAGTTGGTCATCAAAATTTCTCCCAAAAAGGAGCAAATAAATCTTATTCAAACCGGTGTTAACAGCGCTACTTACCTATGTGATGTTCAATTATCGTTTACCAAAATCACTAATATGAATGTTGAACTCTGCTATTTCTAATTTATGGTGGAGCAATATGAGTATCACAAAAAGGGTCCATTAGATAGAATAGAAAAAGATGTGTAAACCAAGGAAAGGAGTATTTCATCTGCAAGATCTTTGTGTAGTAAAAGGCGGGAAAATGGCTGAAATCTTAATGAACTTTTACCCCAATGCCGATTTCTTAATAAACTTTTGAACCTATCTTAAATCTCAATATGGTGCTTAAAAGTTTAAAAAATCTACATGAACTTTCTAATTTTGGTCAATTTCTACATTGACCGTTAATACCGTCAGTCAACGATTAAGTCGACACGTGTACGGCCGATTTAAATGACACGTGTATGGCCAGATTTTTTTTTAAAAAAAAAACAAAAAAATTCAAAAAAAAATCAAAAAATTCAAAAAAATTTCAAAAAAATTCAAAAAAATCAGAAAAATACAAAAAAAATCAGAGAAAAAATTTAATTTTTTATAAATACATATATATATATTTATATGATAAAATAAAAAATAAAAAATTGATAAAAAACACAAAAATAGAATAATTTTAAAAATAATATTAAACTTTTTTAAAAAATTCATAAATAAATTAAATACAACCCAATATAACCTACCTAACCGACAACTAAACACGATATCTAACCAAAAAATATATCTTATTACAACCTAACTACAATCATAATTCATCCGATTTGAAAAATCTTTAACTCTAAAGGTGCTTTTGACTCTGGGTGCTTCAAGCAACTCATTTATATTATATGTTTCATCAACTCATTTATGTAGGTATTTTTATTTTTAACTTCTTGAATGTCAATTTTTAAACTTTTAAACAAAACACTTAGTAAAACGTCAAATTTTTATGATAAAACATATATATAGATGAGTTGAGGAAACATGTAATATAAATAAGTTGCTTGAAGCACCTAATGTTGAGAGCACCTATAGTGCCAGAAACATCAGCAATGTTTCATCATCTCATTTATGTAGGTGCACCTATTACCATGTAAAAAATATTTTGGTTTGTTAAAGATTTCTAGGATTCACGACGAATTTTGAATTAGAGTCTTAGAGTTAAAGATTTTTCGAATTGAGTGAATTATGATTGTAGCTGGGTTGTAATTAGGTATACTTCTTGGTTAGTTATCGTGTCTATTTGTCGTTTAGTTAGGTTGTAATATGCTGTATTTAATTTATTTTTGAATTTTTTGAATTTTTATATTATTCTATTTTATAACTCTTTATCAATTTTTTTATTTTTTTATTTTTTATTTTATTATATTGATATTTATAAATATATTTATAAAAATTTAAATTTTTTCTTTGATTTTTTTGTATTTTTTGATTTTTTTGATTTTTTTGGATTTTTTTTTGGATTTTTTTTTTGTTTTTTTTGATTTTTTTAAAAAGAATCCTAGCCGTACATGTGTCTCTTAAATCGGCCGTACACGTGTCGAATTAACCGTTGACTGACGGTACTAACGGTCAATATAGAAATTAGCCACAATAAGAGAGTCATGTAGTTTTTTTTTTAAATTTTTAAGCACCAAATTAAGATTTAAGGCGAGTTCAAAAGTTCATTAAGAAATCAGCACTGGGATAAAATTTCATTAAAATTTTGTCCATTTTCCCAGCAAAAGGCTAATTAAAAGAATTAGTAATGATAAATTTATTTCGGTGTGAAATGATTCATGGATACCATAAATTAATCCCAAGACCATCCTTTGGATTATGCAAAAATATTTTTCTAGATTTGTGGTAAATGAGTTAATGGAAACATCAAATCAAACTTGAAGGGAAGAGTTTATAGCCTCAAATGATATGAATATAATTCTAGGAATTCATATTCCAAGGATGGAAAGGGTTGACTATTGCGGATGATATTTATCTAAGAATGGGAGATACATAGTAAAATTTGGTTATTGGGTTGAATCAGAAGTAAACTATTTAGAGCAGAAGATATATATTATGGACCAACAATCCAAAAGCTTCAAGCTCAAGCGTAGAAGTTAAAGTATCCTACAAAAATCTGGCAATTTATGTCATTTCAGATTGTGTGGCGGTTGAAGACAATTTAGGCCACAGAAGAATAAATTCTGATACAATTTGCGATCCTTGTGGCGTTGAGGATGATTCGATACAATTTGCTCTTCGGTGGTGCAAACATGGACTTTATCAACAATACATTCAGCAGCATGGATCTTTCTATATAGACAAAACGAGAACAAAGAAAGATTCAAGTTTAAAGCTTTATTAGTGACTATGTATAGGAATTATATAACAGCTTATTAAAGCTTTATTTAGATGTAAGAAAGGGAGAAGTTTAGATTGTCACAAAGAGCAAAATAATGGTAGATTTGAAGATTGAGAGTTGCTTGGAAGCAACTCCCAAAGATACAACCAAAGTTCTCATATGACACATATTTATACTAACATTCAACATGCTTAAAACCTTAAAAACATGGGCTTCAAGGGCTTCTATACAAGGGTGGTCTAGTACTCCCTCGCAAACTTGGTGTGGAATGCCAATCAATGTCAAGTTTAAAACCGCAAATGGAAATGAATTGGCAAGAACATGAGTAGTCGAAGCAAGATCATTGTGATGTAAGTAGATGACTCTATTGACCATGAAAAACAAACAATAGTGTGAGATTTATTCATTTCTATACTTCGAGAGTATCGCATGGCTCCCTCAGAGGTTCTTTTGATACTTGGAGAGTTTAGTCGACCTATCAGAGGTGTTTATGACCCCTTTGTCTCACTAGAGGTTTGGGTTCTTTTTCCATTTTACTCCCTATTATGCTCATGACAAAGAAGAATTTTCTTCCCATAACTATTGAAATCTCTGCTTCTCATCAATTAATCTTTCACAATTTGTATCTAAACATTTTGTTTTTCATGGCATTTTATTAAACACCTTTTGTGCATTTTGATTATCCTCATAATTTCCATGAAAGAAATCTTGAGCATCCTTTTCCAAATCCAAATCAGTCCTATACAGTTCGAGCTTCATAAACTCCAAATCCTAGAGACCTAAACGAGCAGAATTACTTCTTAAACTTTAGAAAATAGAGAAATTTTGAAGAAGTTACCTTGAACATATGATTTCTTTTCCAATGTATCTTTGAATGGAAGAAATACTTATAAATCCCATAGACAGACTGATGCTTAGATACCATTTAGACAAAATCATAACAAAGCAAGATTCATGCTTAAAGCTTTATTACCGATTATGTAGAGATGATAGGAAATATAAAATAGCTTATAAAGCATTATTTTGATGTAAAAAAGGGTGCAGATGATGGATCATTAGATAGCCATCATGGGCAAAATAATTGTAGATTAGATTTCATAAATTTAAAGATTGAGAGTTGGAACTCCCAAAGATACAACCAAAGTTTTCATAAGACACATATTTATAATAACATTCAACATGCTTAAAACCTTAAAGATATAGGTTTCATGGGTTTGTATACAAGATTACTCTAATAATTTTTTGGACTATTGGTCTTTTTGAATATAAATTATTTTTCCTCGAGAATTCCATAGTCTATTAATAAAAATTAAATTCTACATCAAACAAATAATTTTTAAAATAGAGTAAAATACATTAGCCTTTGGCCACTCCTAACATTGCTTTTATTATTATAATAATAATAGGTAACATCGGTTTTTAGATTTTGGCAGAGCATTTGTCCGAGCATGAACCCATGCATTTTCTAACTTTGTCTACATATGTTAATATCACAAAAAACAAAACAAACCATTAATGCAATAAACTTCAAATAAAATTCTTTACGGTAAAATTTTGGTATTAACAAAACATTAGAAGATAGGTACATCCCTATCATTATCACTTATTAATATATATATATATATAATATTGATAAAATTAATATATAAATTGTATCTATTATAAAAACATCTTATCATCTATCTATATGGTTTAGTACTAGTTAGTTAAAAAAACTTATTTGGGTTCTTGGGAGAATAAAGGGGAAAACATTGATGAGTAGAACAATCGAGCTTGCAATAATAATCATTATAATTAGTATTGTCTGTTAAATTTATCTCTGAATGATGATCAAAACACTCCATGAAACACGTAAGTGAACACATCAAAGCACCTGGGAACTCCTGTTCAAACGGGCAAGTCACAAAATAACCTAAACATATAGTAAAAGATTGAGCTTCTGTCTGAATACAAAAAGGTTTCTCATAGCCATTACTATCATCATTGTCACTATCATCGCTCTTCTTTCGTTCTCCATTTTTGGGGATCTGTAAAGAATATTATAAATATTTGAATGTTGTGTGTTGATTGTAAATGTTATTATTTGTGTTGTCATTAATTGTTCATATATGGATTGTAGAGTTTTTTGTTTTAGTAAGAAATTTTATACTGAGAAATAAATAGATTCAAATCATAAGCTTTTTTCTGCTTTTTTACATATGATTTTATTCCATTTATTTGTCATTTGAAGATGATAATATTATCTGTATATGGCATAAAAAACATTGATATTAAACTTTACTGGCATTTCTAGATATATAGATTTTATTTAATTTATAATCTTTTTTTTTTCTTTTTTGGGTCAAATAATACATGAATCCCTTCAATTTGTTTTCTTCAGTTTATTATTCATGAATCTATCTAACTTGGATAAGATACTACAGACAGAGATGTTAAATGAGCTTTCAGTTCAATAGGTATGCAGAACCCGCAAAATATTATGGGCTTAAACCTCTATTTTAAAACACAAAAAATTGGGCTTAGAACAAGTAGGTAGTCAGAACTTTAAAGTTTTATATGGATGTACTTATTGAGTTTCTTTCTGAAAAGTGTTCTTTAGGTTAATTTAAGTAAAAATTTATGCTAGATTATAATATAATATATGATTTAAATTACGAAAATTTTATTGTGATTTGTTAGGATTTAAGTTATTATTTAAATTTGATTTTAATGATAAAATATCAAGATGAATATAGCTTTGTAAATCTAAATATGTTATTTCAAAAAATTGTTTTATTTTACTTTTTTTCGGAAAAATAATTGCTTTATTGTTTAATGATAGTTATATTCTAAAACTAAATAAATCAATTTACTTTTAAAATATTTTAAAAAGAATTAATTATTTTTATTAAAAAATACATTCTGGTAAAAAAATACATTCTGGTACTTACGAGTAATCCAAAATTTGCTAGATTTTTTTTTGAGTAACACAAAGTTTGTTGGTTTTTCTTTTGGGTTTTTTTTATATATGTTTTTATGCATGGGTTTTATCTGGATTCAGATCGGGTTGACTTTTTTTACCCCTCGTAACATCATTAACTATAATATGTTCCTCACACAGGACCATGAAAATTAGACTAAGAAAGTATTCTTATAAAAACTTGAATAAATATATTTCAAAATAAAAATGAAAATTATTGCGAGATGCTTGGAGTATCTAAAACACCAATATTAACAAATGGTATGTTAATAATAAGACGGTAGGTCCAAAAACACAATTAGATTTGTACTTCAATAATCAAACATAATGTTTTCATCAATTTTGTCTTTTTATTTTGGATAAGGATTGTATAATGGGGGAATTGTAAAAATACCATTTTGTTTTGTTTCATTTTCAAAGAAAAATGATATTTTTGAAAAAGGATATTATGCAAAAGACATTTCTTAAACGTTTTATAGTATAATTGGATTAATTGTGGGCCACAACTTCCAAAAATCTAATTTTGCTCTCTATTTTCTCTTTTATTTTTGAGAACATATTACTGAATATTATAAAATTTTCAAGTGTAATGTGTTTATTTGTGATTGTTGTCCATTTATGTTACCATTGTTTGTTGGGTTGACGATCCATATCTACACAGGAACTATCATATAGATAGCATTAGATCCACACAAATGAAGGGGTAGTTAAATTTCTCCAACTCCAAAATTTTCAAACATATATCCACACATGCAAAATTTTGAACTTAAATCTATACATCGGAAAAGTTTAATACAAATATCCCAAGATAAATCAAAGAAACAAAATGTTAGTCAAAGTGAACCAATAATTTTTGATGGTACTCAATTTTTGTTGGTTAGTCAAAGTTATGATGGTACACAATTTTTTTTGATGATTCTTAAGTCCCATATTATAAATTGTTTTTGTGATGTTATAGGGTTCTCAAAGTAGAATAAGGATCATCCCTTCACAAGGTGAAAGTTCACAAATAGCTGTAACATAATTATTTCTAACACAGAGAAGTTGAAGATGAAGAGAAGCAAAGATGAAGATGAAGCAAAGATGGTTTTTAACTCTTAGTAGTACATGATTTTGTGAACATGTGTCCGCATGTAGAGCTCTTTTTGTCACCTTTTTTTGAGAGCTCTAATGGTCTGGAATATGTGTTTGCAACAGTTTAATAATGTTTGATCTGTATTTTGACATAATTTGTCTGATTACACTTTGTCTGAGCTAATATGTTTCTAAAACCATTACATTGCAATGTTTTAGTTATATTATTGACTCTTTCTAAGAATCAGTAACAAGTAATTAGAACACAATTCACTAAACAATTACAAAACAATTCATTACAATATAACAGTTTCAAAATAAAAATACAATTCATCACAATTCATTGCAATCTAACATATGAAGACAATACACACGACTAGAACATAATTCAACCTAACAGTTTCATGAATCCAGTCATGATCATAGAATCTAAAACTAGAGCAATCATCAATAATTTCTTCAACCTCCATTCTGCTTCCCCAATCACAGCGTGCACGTACTCCAATATTTCACATTCAAATTTCTGCTGCTCCATTATGTTGTTCTCGAGCTCTCTCATGTTCTTATTAAGTCCTTTAATAAAGAAAGATATTGACTTTATCTCATTTACAACAGATTCATTAACCTATTTTACATGCTTATCATCAGCCAACTACAAGAGGCATATTCATATATCAGCACAAATCGATTGTACACTAGCTTCAGGAGAAAACAATATAGTAATATATCAATAAACATCGATTACCTTCTGAAAAACTGCATAAGAACACCGATAATACTAGCGATATGGATTCCTTTAAGATGTTGACATCTTTGAAGTGATTGGTGCTACACACCAACATTTATCCCGCTTGAACGTGTAGATAAGTTGCTCAATTTGTAAAAAAGAATCATGAGATATCGACAAAGTTGTTTTTTAGGTTTAGGATAATTACGTGTTGACAAAAGCAATTTCGTGATTCGATATGGGGATGTAATATTACAGATCGGGTTCCACTTACGCGATAGACCAGGTAAATTAGGTCGGGTTTTGGGTCAAAAATTGGTTAACCGATTGGTTTCATTACTCATTTCATACGGTTCAGTAATTACAACCGATGTTTAGATCTAAAAGCTTAAAACTTTTGTCTGTTTGGATATATGTTTGAAACTTTTGGAGGTGGAGAATTTTAGAATTTGGTTTTCATGCAGATTAATTGCAGAACTTTTACAGGTCGAGTCATTTTTCTTTTAATGTTACTATTAATACATAAATGATGCAGTTCAAATAAACAGTAAAATAATCAATAATCCATCTGCAGATCAAACAAATGAAAGAGAGAGAATATATGCCGAAATGCATCTATTTGCCCGATCTGTATGTTTTTTTTTTGTTTTTTTATCCTTTTTTCATTTACTTTATTTAGATACATCTAAAAGGTAAATTAACTTTCATTGGTAGTATGATATATTTTATCAATATATATGAAACATGTATTCTTCTAATATTAACGTTAGCTCTTTAGTATAATCATTTGTTTTTCAAAATCTAATTATATGTACATAATTATATCACAATTTAATTTTCACATCTTGTAATATAATAATTACTATGTTTATTAAATTTAAATTATATTAGTATTTTTGGATCAATTATCTACATCAATAAAGATAAAATAAAAGAATATATATATATATATATATTTAGTAGCTAAAAATGTATCAATTAAATATTTTATTTGTTTATTTAGAGACATTTATCACATGTCACAATTCCATAATGATCTCTTCCTAAACTAATATAATATAAACATGATTTTTGTTGGTTAGAACGATAGCAATCTAACGTGTAGCTTTCATAAAATCAAAATTGCTTTTTGGTTTTGTTATAACGTTTATAATTGATTAGTTCTAATTTGTTTTTCTCCTTATTTGTTAAAAGGAACTGTGATTATTATAAATTTCTTTGCCAACAAATCAAAAAGTTAAGATTATTTATGTGATTTATGTGTATGATCAGCGTGATCTGCATAATCTGCATATGATCTGTATAATCTACATTTTATAATTTGCATTCACCATTCGAGGCCCTAGAAATCCCTTAGTTTGTGTGAATCTACTGCTATATGATAGTTTTTGTGTGGATCTAGATCGTTGATCATTGTTTGTATTATATGTACTGTAGAACTTTTCTGCTCTATTGAAAATTTAAACACTCGCAAATAAATAATCAAAAAATATTTTTTTCTGCATCTTATATAAGATGTTAGTAACTATCTCTAAATTTAAATAAGTATTTTCACAAGAAAATTTATAGAAACATGATAGAAAATTTATACAAATACTACAGAAATATACAAATATTAACTGTATTTCTAAATTTGTAAGATCTTTTTTTTATCAATATTGGACCACATCTGGCCGGCCCATTAGTCTAGTTCATATATAATGTAGGCAGTGGGAATAGATCCCTGAATGTGCAAGTGCGCCTGCCATTAGTGGACTTACTATCTGCCTATATATGGGATCATACTTTTACATAGGAGTTTTTCAAAAAAATGTTATTTTATTATTCGATCATTTTGTTAAATTTATATTGTTCTAATTGAGGGACTCGATAATCTAGTTAAACTTTTTAGTATATTAGGTATTCATTAATATAGTTTTTCCATGATTTATAACACTAATATCACTAAAATTCATATTTGTAAGAGTGTACAACAATAAAATTTTGTTAAGTTAATAAACATTATTCAATGAATACACCCTTGAACATTGATCTTATTTTTTGGTTTTAATGTTAATATTTATACCAAAAGGGAAACCATAGTTTAATACAAAATAATGGGCTCTCTTAAAGAGAGTTGGAAGATTAGAGAAAGATTACACCGATTATATAATATGAGGAATGCAACCAAAGTAAAAACCAAGAAGGGAAATAGTTGAATGTGGATCTTTCTTGGGGATCAGAGAGTAGACGGTTCCGGAGAATACGGTCGATTTCAAGCTTTAGTAAGAGTGTTGTGCGGCTTTCCTGAGAGAAGATCCTCCTGTTTCTTTCAGCCCATATCGTGTATACAGAAGATTGAAATAAAAGCCTGAGAATTTTACTTGCAAAGTGAGGAGGAGAGGATTGTGCTGCAAGAGCCCACTGGCTTATAGCAAGCAACGTGAGTGGTGGCTGAGAAAAGAAACGCGACGCCAAAGAGAGCCAAATGTCTGCAGAGAAGGTGCACTCAAAGAAGAGATGGTTATGTGATTCATCCGCTGCATTACATAGCACACAGTTTGTTGAAGTATTAAGTCCCCAATTAGTAAGACGATCTCTTGTTGCTAACCGACCAAGCATTGCTAGCCACTGGATAAAAGAAAATCTAGGTACAGCCTCCGAAAACCAGACAGTCTTAGCCCATGGCACAGTAGGTCCGGCGACACACATCGAGTTCCATGAGTCCTTTGTACTGAACCTTGGTTCAAGTAGGCCCGACGCTTGCTTCCAGAGAAACAAATCCTGACCTGAATCAAGTGTTGGAGGACTTACTTGCGAAAGGAAAACTTGCAAGGATTCTGCTTGGGGTGATCTTGTTGCTGGCAGAGCCCATGAACCTTGTTGGACTGCATCAATTACAGTTGCGGTTCTTGCTGCAGTAATAACATTGATCTTATTATTACAATAGGAGTGGTTAACATATATTTTAGTTTTTGGTGGAGCATTTATTCAAGCATGAACCCACACAAATCCACAACTTTTTTCTATGTCTCGAAGTATCACAAAAAGAAAAAGAAAAAGAAAACTAATCATTAGTACAATAACCTTCACATAATATCCATAATGTTAATATTAAAAAACAAATACATTTACATAGTTATCATTAATAAGATATATAATCATATCATTATTGAATGAAGTGTGTTTTTATTAAAAAAGGATTCATCATTATTTATCTCTATGATTAGAGAAAAGACAACAAAAAGCGTACTTGGATTTTTCGAAGAAGAAATGGGAGCACAATGATAAGTAGAACAACCAAGTTTGCAATGATAGTCATTATGATTAATATTGTCTGTTAAACTCATCTGTAAACAAATAAGAGCAAACATTTCATTAAACAAAACACTGGACACATAAAAGCACCCCGTAATCCTTGTTCAAACGGACAAGTTGAAAAATAAACTGGTAAAAATATAACTAAAGAATCAGCTTCTATCTGAATCAGAAGGTTTCCCAGTGCCATTACTATGATCATTGTCACTAAAATCACTCTTCTTTTGCTCTCATTTTTTGTGGATTTCTAAATATTCTTATAAAAAATTGAATGTTTGTGTGTTAATTGTGAATTTTGTTAATTTGTGTGGTTATTCTTTATTTTTTTGTCAATATTGAGCCACAACTGATCGGTTCATAAGCCAAGTTCCTAGAAAATTATGATATTATTAAAATAGTACTCATATTTCTAAATTATTTAAGTAATGCTGAAAAATTTTAAAGACCAGCTTGCCTTTTTTTAATTTGTAAAAAAAAATATTTACAAAAAGGCCATTAGTGAAATCTGTAATGCCAAAAAAATAAATCTATGAGTAATAAATCTACAACACATGGCATCTTTAATAATTCTGGAAAGATATGTTTTGTTTTATGCAGATTTATTCTGTTTTAGGAGATTTATTTTTCAGATTTATTTTGAAAGTGTGGTAGATTTATTTTGGCAGATTAATTTTAACGTTTTGTAGATTATTTTAATCTAGTGTAGTTGATTTTTTTATCGGTAGATTTTAATTTGGTCGCAGATTTAATTTCATACATTCATTTTGTAGATTTTATGTTCAAGGTTGCCAATTTATTTCGAATTGGCATATTTGTTTTTTTTGTAGGTTTTTTTTGTAGTGCTGCAAACTTATATTTGAGTCATAAATTTACTATCAATTAGAAGATTTGTTTCTATATGTTGAAGATTTTTTCTGAAATTGGTAGATTTGTTATCGTAGATTTTATACTCAATGTAGTAGATTTTTGGGGAAATAACAAAAGTACCCCCATTTTAAAATATATTACAAAACTGCCCCTTACATCAAATAACTTTTTCATCCATAACCCTAGATCTAATACCCAAAAGACAAAAATAACCCTCTTATTTTTGACAAAAAAATATCTCGTTCTTCTGTCTTCTCTCTTGGGATGGCG
>OVBA01008549.1:0-12274 GCA_900406435.1 Lepidium aucheri
CATCTGTCTGCGGGTGATAAGTTGTACTCATTTTCACCTTAGTTCCTAAGGCATCTTGAAAGGCCTTCCAGAACTAGGATACAAATCGCGAGTCGCGATCTGACACTATACTAGTCGGGATTCCATGCAATCGAACAATTTCATTTACATACCTTTCAGCAATTGTCTCATAATAGTTTGTGTGAGCTGTGGCATTGTAGAATGGGTCATCCATCTGCAAGGGTTGTTGGTTTGCTTCCATTTGTTTTGTGTTCTGTTTCTTCAAGTTTGAATAAGTGCGATGTATGCCTTAAGGCAAAACAGACTCGTGAGTCTTTTCCTATCAGTATGAATAAAACTTCAAAAAATTTGAACTTGTTCATGTTGATATTTGGAGACCGTATCGGACAAGTACACATTCAGGTGCACGATTTTTCTTAACTGTAGTGGACGATTTTTCAAGAGCGGTGTGGGTCTATCTTCTAAACAATAAGGATGAGGCATCACACTCTCTGAAAAACTTCATTGCCCTCGTTGAAAGACAATTTGAAACCAAGTTGATAGCGGTACGAAGTGACAACGGTGCAGAGTTCTTGAGTTTGAGTTCGTATTTTCAAGACAACGGAATAACGCATGAAACTTCGTGTGTTGGTACACCTGAACAGAATGGACGAGTTGAAAGAAAGCATAGACACATACTCAATGTTGCAAGAGCATTGAGATTTCAAGCAAATCTGCCCATATCGTTTTGGGGGGAATGTGTTCTTACAGCCACATACTTAATCAATAGAACACCGAGTGTAGTTCTGAATGGAATAACACCGTATGAACGTCTTTACAACAAAGCCCCATGATACGATCATCTAAGAGTGTTTGGTAGTTTGTGCTATGCACACAATCAAAACACCAAAGGTGATAAGTTTGCGTCACGAAGCAGAAAATGTGTGTTTATCGGTTATCCTCATGGTAAGAAGGGATGGAGAGTGTATGATTTGGAGAATGCATATTTCTTTGTCTCTAGAGATGTTGTCTTTGCAGAGAATCAGTTTTCGTTTGCTGAGCACACATCAAGTGTAGAGAACATTGCTAATGATCAAGTGTTGTGGCAACCATTAACTCAAGGAGCACAACAACTTGAAGAAACACTTGTACCAACTGCAGTCTCTCAAGCTGTACAACCTGCAATTTACGAAACAGGTTCAACTAGTCAAAATCGATCACCGACTACTGCAGTTCCAACAGTTTCTTCAGATCAGAATGTGGTGTTACCTACAGTGACATCACCAACTGCATCGCCAACAACTCGTAGTGAGGAACGCAATGATGCAGCTGTTGAACAAGTGCCTCCGTCCGACAATCCTACTCCGATTCTTGGTAGAGGGCACAGAACGAAGTCCAAACCTGTGACTCTTAAAGACTATGTTGTCAATTCTGTTGAAAGCAAACCAAGTAAGATTACTTATCCGATTTCACAAACAGATGATTCTCACAGATTTTCTGCATCACATGTAGCTTTTGTGGCTGCAATTACGGATAACATCGAACCAAAGTCCTTTAAGAAGGCAATGGAAGATGAACGATGGTGCAAAGCTGTCGATTGTGAATATGAAGCTCTCGAAGATAATCGTACTTGGACCATTGTCGATCTTCCTCTGGGTAAACATGCTATTGGGAGTCAATGGATTTTCAAGGTAAAATTTAAATCTGATGGAGAAGTCGAGCGTTACAAAGCACGTCTTGTAGCATTGGGAAATAAACAAATAGAAGGAGAAGACTATGGTGAGACGTTTTCACCGGTTGCTAAAATGGAAACTGTGCGTTTGTTCCTTGATGTTGTAGCCAAACGTGATTGGTTAGTGCACCAAATGGATGTCCACAATGCCTTCTTGCATGGTGATCTTCATGACGAAGTGTATATGAAGCTTCCACCGGGTTATGAACATCATGATAAGAACAAGGTCTGTCAATTGCACAAGTCTTTGTACGGCTTGAAACAAGCACCGAGATGTTGGTTTGCCAAATTGTCTACTGCTCTTCGTGATTATGGTTTTGTTCAATCACGATCAGACTATTCGCTGTTCACATTCAACAAAAATGGCATTCGCATTCACATACTTGTGTATGTTGACGACTTGATAATTACAGGAAACAATCCTCGAGCTACACACGACTTCAAAGCTTATTTGTCTTCTTGTTTTTACATGAAAGACTTGGGGTCCTCTAAAGTATTTTCTCGGTATTGAGGTGGCTCGCAATGATTCTGGTTTCTATCTTTGTCAGCGCAAGTATGCACTAGACATCATTGATGAAGCTCGTATGCTTGACGCAAAGCCATCCACATTTCCTCTCGAACAGAATCATGGTCTTGCACTCTCCGAATCACCAATACTTGAAAATCCATTGCTGTATCGAAGGTTGGTAGGAAGACTAATATATCTTGCTGTAACTAGACCAGACTTGGCATATTCGGTCCATATTCTAGCTCAGTTTATGCAGGTTCCTCGACAAGACCATTGGTTAGCAGCTCTTCGTGTTGTACGCTATATAAAATCCGATCCAGGACAAGGAATTCTATTGCGATCGAATGATGATTTTCAAATCACTGGATGGTGTGATAGTGACTGGGCAAGCTGTCGCTTAACTCGACGGTCTCTAACTGGTTACTATGTTCAACTTGGTCAATCTCCGATATCGTGGAAAACGAAGAAACAAGAAACAGTGAGTCGTTCATCTGCAGAAGCAGAATATCGAGCCATAGCATACCTTACGCAAGAACTTATTTGGCTTAAGCGGATGTTGAAGACACTTGGTGTTAGTCATGATCAGCCGATGATAGTTCATTGTGATAGTAAATCCGCGATTCACATAGCGACAAATCCAGTTTTTCATGAAAGGACAAAACATGTTGAGTTGGATTGTCATTTCGTTAGAGATGAAGTTACATCGAAGAACATAGAGTTCAGCCATGTTAATTCCAAAGCTCAGCTCGCAGATATTCTAACTAAACCACTTGGTCGTGATCCGTTTGCAGAATTTCAGCACAAGATGGGCATTCAAAACTTGTATGCTCCACTTGAGGGGGGGGGTATTGACGTTGGTTACATCGGTTTGTCTATATCGATTTGTCTTTGGTTTAGTTTACATTACATAAATCAATCTTGCCTAAAACAGAGAGATTTTGTTTCCATTCTCTGTAAATCATATAGCGATAGTTTAGCCTAGATTTTTGGTTCTTTTGATCATCGAGATCACATATATGTACAGACTTGTTTTTTGACAGAACGATCAAGGAAAACTTCTCAAACTTTGTGATTCTTTAGTTTGGTCCTCTTTGAGATAAGGAACCATTCGTTGTAATCGTTACCCTTTTCGAATCTCTCTATTTCAAACACACACAAAAAAAACAGTGTTTAAAACCACAAAACAAAAACCCTAAAGATCATATATAAAGAAAGATATTAAGGAGAGACAAACCTGAAAGTTGTTGCGGATTGGAGTCGTAGATGTTCACATGATGAACAACAGGATGATTGAGACAGGAGTTGTGTTGCCATTGATGTAATATATGAATGAGTTCTTCGTCTTTTGGTGCAAACCTATAGCCTATTGGTAAATCTAAAGGAGGAGAATAAGAACACGAACCAATCTCACGGTTACTCGATTGCTCGGTGAGAAATCCTTCTATGCGCTTTCGCTTTTGTGCTCTTACCATCTTCACGCTTGATAGAGTGTGTCAAACTTTTGATCAGTCTCTTCATTTATTTATAAGGTCAATTTAAAAGTCTTCGTAGTCAAGTTTATTAATTTGTTAAAGGTATCTTTAAAATATGATTGCAATTCACCTTAAAATCCCTATTTTAAATGAACATATATTTTTTTTGTTGAAAATTTTATCTATTTTAATAAATTTGATTATAAAAATATTTTGGAAATCAGTTTTTAACAAATTTAATCATGATGTTTAATAAATTAACTTATATTTGAACATATCAAATATTAATAAAAAATTTAAAACTTAAAAGAAAACCATATCTAAAAAATTTGAAACAAAATATTATTCGTTAACTATAATTGTTATATTTTAATTATCAAATTATATTTTAATTATAGAAAAATATCAAATCTACTCACATGTATACATACATACATACACACACATATACATACATAAAAATTATGTTTAAAAAGAAGTAAAATGTAATGAGATTATGCAAAAATATCTGTACGGTTTAGAAATCACACAAGTTTAAATAGATAAAAAAAATGAATTTAGCATGGATCTTGGTGAAGTAATGTGATAGGTGGAGAGGTAGATTTGAGGATTGATTATGATGCAATGAATACTGGAAGAGATGTGATTGGTGGAAATATGATAAAAAGATTTGATAAGTTTAAATTATAAATAACTAAGGCCAAAATGGAAATTATTAATTAACGTGAGCTAATAATTTCCTAAATTATTAATAACTAACATGAGCTAAAATAGAGTTCCAAAAAAAAAACATGAGCCAATATAAAGACTCGAATAAACCCTCTTCAAATAACTAAATAAGTATTACATTCAATAGAATAAATCTTCACATTAATAAGGGCTTTTGATGACAAGAACATTTTAATGGACTTTAGTAATCTTGTTTATGGATATCAACTAGTATTAAGATCCTACTTAGGCTATTTCTCTTGTGGAAAATTTAGACCTAGCTTGCTCAATTGTTTAGCCCATTGAGTCATTACTTAGTAATTTGCTTACTCTTAATCGGTTTAGTAGTTAATTGTATTTCTTTGGTATTAGCTTCATTAGTCTTTTATCTAGTTTTGGTTCTTTCTTTGGTTATGTCATTAGCTTTGATTAGTTTGTGGTTCTTTCGATTTTAAACCAATTCTCTTATTGTTCTAGATTAGATTGGAACCTTAAATTTTGGTCTGTTGATTTTAGATTCTATGTGGATTCAATATCTAATTGCTAACAATAACATGTTGCACATGCAGTTGAGCTATGTATCGTTTATCTTTTACGTGGTTGTAACTCGAAACTCTTAAATCAATGAAAACTAGCTTGGTGAAAAAAAGAAAGAATAATAAAATCTATGTTTTCCGGATGCAGGCTTTGAGAGTTAGATGTAGTTTATCATCCCTTCATTCAAAATTCAAAACACTTATGTGGAAGTGTCGGACCTCCAATTTGTATCAACTGTTTAGTGGAAATGGTAGAAAGCTCAGAAGATTGGCTTGTTTTCTCTCCCTACCTAGAGGAGATTAGAAGACTAAAAATCTTATTTAGGTTTTGTTATCTTCATCATATCTCTCATTTTGTGAATGATAAAGATGATGAGTTAGAGGGTTCGTTCATAAGTTTAACTTTGTAGACTCTAATCAAGTGTGGTGGCTTTGTTCTTAATGACATATAATCATCAGTTAAGAAAAAAATATAAACCTCAATTTGAAGTTCATTATTAAAAACATGTTTGCTATCACTAATTTAGTCCTACATTTGTATGTCTCATTAATTGTAATATTAAGTTTAGTTTTAAATTAAAAAGAAGTATATTAAAATAAAACAAAATATTTCATATTGAATAAATATTGGGGGAATTTTCAAAAATACATCTTTTGGTATGTACCTTTTTAGAATCTATTATTTTCTTTAAAAATTGGGAGAGATAAATGATCATCAGGGGTATGTTTTGAAAAAAGACATTTCGAAAAGAGCATTTTTAGTAATTCCTCTAAATATTACATAACATGAAAACAAATATCATACAAAGAACAAATACATTAACATTTGTGTATATTTTTTATACAAACAAATTTCATGTAATAGACTGCAATATTATAAAGAATGTCATACAATTTTCTGTGCAACAGTTTTAAAAACAAACCTTATACAAAAAAAATTTTAAATATTTTTATTATATTTTTAATATTTATTTATGAGATTTTATCTCCTTTTAAAAACTCTTATTAATATTATAATACACATACTAATAGTGGTAATGATTTATTAGAAGGTAATTTCTCGAAATCTAACCGAAATTCTTAAGCCTGTACAATTTGACAAAACCAAGTGAAATCGAACAAAACATATCAGAATTAACAAATTTGCTATCTATTTGGTTTGGATGGAAGAAAAAATTAGACAAAAAATGTACTGATAGTTCAGCAAAATCCTCAGGACTGTGAGACTCAGCCACCTGTCCCGAGAGATCAGGAAGTTCAGCAAACGGTTGAACAATTGCATAACTAAAGCAATAAGTCAGGAAAACCAGCAGAATCCTCAGGACTGTGAGACTCAGCCACCTGTCCCGAGAGATCAAGAAGTTCAGTTAGTCCAAGTTTCTTTGTTTCATCGCGGGGTAGAGCAGTTTGGTAGCTCGCAAACGGTTGAACAATTGCAGAGAGATTTGGCTATGCTCAGGAGGTAGCAAGAATAGCCTCGACGGCGAACTATAGGTGATATTGATACACCTCACACATACTATCAGAATAGGCCTACTATTCGACATCCACCTATCCAGAGACAAGACTATGAGATCAAGTCTCAGCTGATTGGATTAGTAAAGCAATATGTCTTCAACGGTCTCCCAGGAGAGAACCCTATGAATCACATCAAGAACTTCGAAGACATGTGCAGTACCACGAGTTCGAATGGAGTCCATGCGGCCTATGTGAAGTGTAAGCTGTTTTGCCATTCACTTTCTGATAAAGCTTGTAGATGGTTGCGATCTTTGTCTCCAGGTTTGTTGACTACATGGGCTGAAGTTAGAGCTGCCTTCTTGGATCAGTTCTATACTAAGTCAGCATTTAGAAGAAAGGTCTCAGTGTTTCAGCAACGTTCTGGTGAGTCTTTGCATGAAGCTTGGGAGAGATTCAAAGGGTACCAACGAGATTGTCCCCGTAATGTATTCGGATGAGCAGCTGCTCAATACATTCAATGGAGGAATCGATTGGGAGTACAAGAACTCTTTGAAAGCTGCTAGCAATGGAGACTTCATGACAAACACTAGGGATGAAGCCTTCACCCTCATCGACAACTTGGCTGCAAGTACAAGGAACCATTGTCCACAATATAATCAAAGTAAGAAGGTCGATAGTGTAGAGATTCAGAGGATCAATGAGATTTGAGAGAAGCTTGACATGCTTATCAAGGCAAGTCGTGGAGAGATCCGAGGAGTGCATCAGCTAGATGACACTAGGGAAGTCAATCAAGTTCATGTTGAGTCTGATATGTCTGAAGATCAGAAAGAAGACGATTATGTTAATTGGCAAAACAGGGGACAGAACCAGAACTATCTCTCATACAGGAGCACCAACATTGAGAATCCACACGATATCATCATACCACCTCCAATAATGCAACAGGGATCACCATTTAAGGGTAAACCGTTTGTGGGAATTCAGGGCAGAGATAGAACAACCAAAGGTCGAATTTAGGAGCTGGAGATTGGCGAAAACCTTACAAGCCTTACACACAAGAGCCGACACAGCAAGCTAGCTCAACTGGAACTTTTAATGATGAGATTAAAGCTCTCATTCAACAGCTCGCAACCGAGCAGCAAAAGTCTACTAGGGATCTCAATACTAAGGTGGACAGCATGTACAATGATTTGAATAATAAGTTTGAATCCGTCTCAGTACACTTGAAGAAGCTGGATACACAAGTGGCATAAACAGCTGAAGCTATGAGAAGGCCACAAGGAGCTTTACCGGGTAAAGTTGAGAAGAACCCTAGAGAATCATGTAATATTGTGAATCTTAAGGCTAAGGAACTCGATCTGTAGAAGGAGAGCAGCTGTGAGGATAAATATCGACCTCCTATACCTTATCTCAAGGAGCTTGTAAAGCAAGAAGATCAAGGAGAATTTACCATTCCTTGTTCTCTTGGCAAGTTGAAGTTTGGTGATGCTTTGTGTGACACCNAAGTTTGGTGATGCGTTGTATGACACCGGTGCAAGTGTTAGTGTGATCTCGTTGAAGACAATGAGGAAGCTTGGGATCGAGCTTATGCAGGAGCATACCTCATCCATTTCGTTTGGTGATGCCACTTCTAAGAGCCCAAGAGGCAGGTTAGTTGATTTCACAGTCATTATGGGAAATTGCAAGGTTCAACCTGATTTTACGATTGTTGAGATGGCTAAGGAAGAAGCTGTGCCCATTTTGTTGGGTTGACCATTCTTGAATACTGTTGGGGCACAGATTGACTTTTCTAACCAGAGAGTGGTGCTTGAAAATGTTGATAAAGGATTCTCCTATCCTATTACAAAATCGACTAAGAACTTATGTGGTGTGATAAGGAGTTGTGTTGAGAATGAGAAGATTGAGGTTGTGAATTTGACCAACAAAAATTTGGAGTATGAGGAACCAGAGTACGGGTCATCGGATGAGGAGTATGAGATCTATCATAAGCAAGCAGGAGAATCAGCTCAATATGATGATGATAGTATCCTTATTGAGAAACCTGATGAATACTATGAGAATATACTTCAAAATTTGTGTTTGAAGGTTTTTAAAGGAAGACTTAGTCTTAAATATCCTGGACCATATTCGATGAATGAATTGAAGCCTGATGGAACTATAGTGTTGCTAGACACAACAGGTGCTGAATTCCATAGGAAGGATGAACAACTTAATGAGTTCATCAAGGATGAGATGAAAACCAAGGGAGTGATCATTCCTCCCAAGGATGATTTAGCCAATTAGGTGGCATTCAAGTCAAGCTATTGACTTTAAACAAGCGTTGAGTGGGAGGCAATCCACTAATAGGTAGTTTTTATTTTCATAGTTTTTTTTGTTTTAGTTCGATTTTTGGTTTTGTTTTGAGTTTTTTTTAGGTGAGAAAAAATGAACAAAGGGGCTTTGATTGATTGATCCACTCAGCGATCGATCGATCAACGGTGCTTCAAGGGTTTACGCTCGATCTAGTGATTGATCTACACACATGTGATCGATCAATCATCAAAAAAAAGGTAATACGCTTGATCTTGTGATCGACCTCATCAGGAGGATTGATCGATCAAACATGCAAGGAGAGGAATGCTCGATCTGATGATCGAGCTGCAAACAAGCGATCCATCGATCGACGGGGATCACGACATACGCTTGATCTATTGATCGACCTGCACAGTTATGATCGATCATTCAGCGTGTTTTAAAAGGTATGATCGATCAATCAGCGTCTTGATCGATTGATCAATGGACCAGGTAAGTCTTTATAACGTAGAAAACACGGGTTTCGTTCGAAAAATTTTCTTTCGCGGGTTTTAGGCAATTTTTAGGCGAAAAACTTAAAAAAATCTCTATCTTCCTCGATTCTTACACGTTTTCTTCGATTCAAAGGTCTAACTTGACCTAAATGTCATCCTCTATCGAATTATCTATTCATCTGCTTCGATTGGCAAAGGTATCGCTTCAAAACTATCGATTTAAAAGTGTTGAAAATTGGTGAGATTTTTGGAAATTCTAGATTTAATTATGTTAATCCAATATGTAGTCATGATTATATGATGATTTTGATCAGTCTTACCGATTGTATTTTTAGATTCTTGCCTAGAAATTGATTGTTAGGTTGTTGGAGAATTTTGATGAATTTTGGATTTTCGATATGGAATTGGGAATTTGTGTTGTAGATTGAAGCATTACTGGATGATTTAGATGTTCTATGACTGAGTTAGCAATTGATTTCACATAATTGTCATTTGGATTCTATATTTTCGATTTCCCAAAAATTTTGAGGATAATGATTTTTCTCGGTTTTTTTTTATCGATATGTGCAAATCATGGGTAGAACTCACGAGGGAAAGCAACCTTCTCGTAAGGTTAGACGTTTATCTAACATAGAGGCAGGACAATCTTCGAATCCCCAAGTGTTCGAGCGAACATGTTTGCCTTGGTCTAGACCAAATAATGAGCATTTTGAGAGGAATTTGGGCAATAGATCGGATCCGTCGTTGTTGAAGAACGATAGTGCTTATAGGAAGAGGACAGAGGATTCAAGATGGGAGATTTTCCATTGTGTGTTTTATGATCAGTTCATGAGGAACACGCTCGTCCCGACCAAGTTTTTGTGTCTGACGACATTGAGAAGGCTTGGTATTCTCGATGCTGTGATGGGTATGATCGAGAGATTAGGCCTTGGTACCTTCAAGACCAGGCCACAGTCGTTGTACCCGGAGGCAGTCCAACAGTTCTTAGCCTCCTATGATCTTCATCTCGCAGCCGACCCATATGCTCCTTTGTATGGGGCTTATATGTCATTTTTGTATCGTGGTATTCGCTGCCACTTGAGCATTCTGCAGATTTGCCAGATCTATGGGTTCTGCAAGGAAGCCAACAGTCAGCTACCTTCTCGCCAAGGTACTCCTCTTAGTGTTCTTCGGGATACTTTGGCTGATGGTCCATTTTAGGGGAGAGATTCGAAACTCACATACATCCGACATCCTGCGATTCGGATTGTGGCCAAAATGTTAGGGTTGACGATTCTGTGTAAGGAGATCAACCCTGCCTTGACCAAGCTAGAGTTAGAGATCCTCCATCATGCTTTGTATCCTGCGATACTAATCCTGATGTTGGTCCTTGTGACATCAACTGGGGATACATGTTCGCAAATCTTCTTCCCGAACGTCGTTTCAGAGGCACTCCGAGTCAGTCTGTCACCGAGACGACATGTAGTCTCTTGACCCCCATGTTTGAGTACTTGCAGCTGGATCTTAGCAACACAGTGAAGAATGAGAGGATAGCATATATTGATTATCGGGTCTTGACCAACTTCACCTACATCACCGAGCAGACGAAGTGGAGGTATTTTACTAGAGATGTTGAGCCTAACCTTTGTTCTTTGCTTGCACTTGCGATTACATCTCTCACCTGTAGAGAGAATGTAATTTTCGAGCCGCACATTGCACATCCTGTAGAGAGAGCAGTCTCACCCTTAGTGACAAGCTCCACAGAGACATTCATCGACTACACCTCTAGCACATACACAGTCGCAGTCCAACGTTGTTCAGACACTTGAGCATCTTATTCAGAGTACAGTGCAGAGTATGATATTCCTCCTTTCTCTGATGACTTTACTGAGCAGCACTATCAACGTTGGCACTATGAGACAGAGTAGAGGAAGCATTTGATGAGGAGACACCTTTGGGAGGCACTTAGGAGGATACCGGTTGCTTTTTGTATGAGTGCACCTGCTTAGGATCAGCCAGAGAGTAGCACAAGAGCTGATGCCCGTCGATCAGATGTTGCTGGACATCGATGTGAGGCTGATTCCGAGGACACAGAGGATCAGCCACTTGAGCAGCGCCCTCCTCGTCCACGTAGGCGAGCACCAGGAGACCGACAGAGCCAGAGCTCTGAGTGACTGGTTTTTCTTACCTTTTTGCTTTTTTATTTTTGTTTTTTTCTGTTTTGTTTCTTTTTATATGTAAGTCGTGGTCTCTTCTAGCTTGTTTACACACCGAGAATGGTGTGAATTAAGTCTGGGGGAGATGCACTTGCTATGACTAACACCTTTTTGCTTTGTTTTGTTTTTTTTAGTTGTTATGTTTACATTTTAACAATATCTATGATATGCTTTTGAGCTTTTGAAACATGTTGTCTAAGAAACCATGATTTTCAAGGATTATTGAACCATTATGCTTTTAGGATTGTTGACATGCACTTGTTGGAAATGGATTGACTATTGGAAAACCTAGAGACAAAGCATCTTCTCAATGACACATATCGATTTTCAGGTATTCGAGGAATCTATGCCGATTTCAACTTTAACCTGACTTAATTTTTTTGTCAAGGGGCTTGGTATGCATTGGATCGGATTCCTCTCTTTAGTCCTGAAAGACTTATCTGTGTGAGTATGGTTCTCCTCTCTTAGATATTCAAATGTTTTAAGATTCTAATGTAACTATAAAACAAAGTTGAAGCATATCAAAAGATGGCCAAGGATTGAAAATTTTGTTCCAATGAAGCCAGATTTGCTTTCATTCTTTGAGTTTCTAAAGAATCAACCAGTTGAAAAAATAAAATAATATCCTAGGTAAGTAGGGAGATATCTGGTTGGACAGCAAATAAAAAAATAAAATGATACCCTAGGTAAGTAGGGAAAGATTGGCTGAGCAATCGATAAAAAAAATGATACCCTAGGTAAGTAAGGAAAAATCAACTGCAGCTGAACGGAATGAGAGGAAATGAACCATAGGAAGATAGTCTTGTGTTCAGGTAAAGGCTAATGATGATTCTATGTGTTCATTAATCAATACTCCCTTGATGAGACAGCACTTAGATGATTAGGAAGTCGGTATGGTGC
>OVBA01008550.1:0-12274 GCA_900406435.1 Lepidium aucheri
GAATCTCTAGGCTCTAGATTGGCGGTTTAAGTTCAGTTTAGAAGGAATCAAATAAGGCCTTTTCGAAAAACAACCCAAGCAAAGTTCACTAAGGTGAATGATCTGCCCAAAAACTTTCTAAAACGCCTATTTACCAATCAAGAGCATTCACAATGGTTACTAGCTAGCCTAACAAGATTTCCCATCATCAAGATCATTCCCACACAACAAATACGGATGCATGAATCCTAAGTGAATGCAATCTAAGAACAAAGCTAAGTGAATGCAACTACATGATCATTCTATTTTTTCGGATATCATTTTCAAAAAAATTCAAGTTTTTTGATTTTTTTTCTATGCCTTAAGTGCCATGAAATGCAACAACCAAATGCAAAAGGAAAAAAATCTAACCGGATTTTTACAACCTAAGTGAATGCATAGAAAACAGAAAATAAGAACACAAGAAACAATGTGAGAGTACTCTAGACCCCTCCCCCAAACTTAAATCACACAGTCCCTTATGTGTATAAAAGTCGGAGAGAGTTTTCTAGACAAGCAAAACGAAAACCATCGAAAATAAAAATGTATGTACAAAGGATTGGAGTTTGGTACCTAAAAATAGAAAAAGTGAGCAATTAAGGCGTTCATATCCTCGAGAGTGTAATTGTGAGGGTCTTGGTATCCTCTTGGAGTTATTCTTTCGCAAGGCATGACGTGTTGCTGTCTGTAAAGGTACTCCTCGCGGTCATGATCGGCGAGGGACGCATGCAAGGGACCTGCCTGAGGCGTTTGCTCTTGTTCTGTCTGGTGCTTCTGGCTCTTCTTCTTGGTCCGCTTGTATACTTGCGACATGTCCATTGATTGGTGTTGCGGCTGCTATTATTGCGCTTGGTGTGAGCTGGGACTTGCTGAGGTTGAATGCCTCCTCGCTGGTGGCAGCGAGTCATGAGTGCGAGGTGCTGTTCCTCTGAATAATGATTACAGTCCATCAATCACCTTCCATAATTCCTTGCGCTCGCTCTGCCACTCCTCCTTTTCCTTTGCGAAGCTTTTCACATTCTTGAGCAACCACTTCCCCAGTTTTTGGAGCTTCCCAATTCACTTGTGGGCTTCCTTAGTTGCTGTGTCATGATTCCTCTTAGTGAACTCCTCAAAAAGGTAGGATTCTGGATTGATTTCTTCCTCGTTTATCTTCTCTTCTGCTTGTTGAGGTTGTTGTCCTCGCTGGTTTTCACCGAGTAGGGTCGTGAGGGGTGGGATGAAGGTCACGTTCTCCATCTTGTTTAGCAAAGTGTATTCTGGGCAAGGAAGAATGATTATGGCATCTTTCTTCTCTTGATGGTCAAACTTATACACAGCTCGCCCCTCAACCTTTCCTTTAGCAACGACGCCTGCCCCTTAAAGATACCGCATATCCATGAATTGGGGTTTAACCCAATTATATTTTTCCGTGTTCAAAGGCACTCCACTTGCCTCCAATATTCGAGCAACCACTCCACCGATATAGATATGATTTGTCTTGCTAGACTTTCTTTCTGCTTGCGTCATCGCTCTTCTGCGGTAGGTTAGGAGATGCGTACTCAAGACGAATGACATACTGGAATTTCCAGCATCTCCTTCCATTTACTTGCCACTCCGAGTAAAACCAACAATCTCCTTTATTGCCATAACCATCATTTGCATCTCTCTGAGGTTGATCGGCGAGGTGTAGAGTCTAGCGAAGATCACATTAGCGATAGCCCTTCTTGCATAATTGATGACAGGGTTGCGGATCTAGTCCCTTTGCTAAATGATTAATCATATGCCTCAGAACCTGTCAGCATCTTCCACACCTCGTCGGTCTCATTGCCATCAAGATCCGGATACACTGAGTCTCTGGATGGGAAGCCAAAGATCCTATCCATCTCCTTGAGTGTCACCGTGTATAGTTTATTGTACACGGTGAACGTTATATAGCCAGCTCCCTTCTTTTTTATCAAAGCGGTCTCCGACTTTGAGTAAACCCGGAGGTCCACGGTTGCAAGAGATTGCAAAGTCTCCTCAATGTAGGAGCTCGCCACACTATACATGCAAACTTTGATTCCCAACGAGCTAATTACCCTATCCATATCCTCAGTGATACCCAATCTATTCATGGTTCCAATGTATGGGAAGTAGGTACCTTTAATCCCTATCATCTCCAAAGCCTCGTACGCTTGTTCAGATTCATTCGCTTCTCTTGCGACTTTTCCTTTCTTCTCTGCTTGCTTTTCCTTGTAAGCCATCCTTGCTTCCTTCTCCGAGTAACCACTTCTTTTTAAATCCTCGATGTCTCTCTGGTACTTGGTTTTCTTCTCTTTCTTCCCAACATTTGTTTACTTTTCTTCTTCTCTCACATACTCGGTGTCCATCTGCAAGGGCTGATCATTCTCATTGTTCTTGTCACTGTCCTCACTGGTGGATGGCGAGGTTATCTCTTTGCCTTTCCTTTTCTCCTGAGTGGAGCTTCCTTCTCCGTGGACGTACCTCCAGTCCATTGGGTCGCCCACCAATTTCCTCGCCGTCTTTTTGATTGGAATTTCTATCTTCTTTTGAACTCCTAGGTCATCCTTGTCGTCCAACTGAACAATGAATCAGCAAGGTCTGTGTTCACGGCAGACCGATAGTATATCTTCAAACCCAGCCTTCATTTCTTTCCAGCCAACTCTTCTTGCATCGTTCATGAACTTGCTGCGGTACTCCTTGACCTTTCTCTTATCTCCAAAAGATATGCTTGATGAAGTTTCTTAGAACAGAGAACTTAAGCTCAAAAGAGAGACTTGCCAGCGGTGAAAGAAAAGAGAATTGTGTATTGAAAACTTGAGAACGGATGAGGGAGGAGCGGATTATATAGGCGAGTGTTGTAGGTCTTTGAGGAGACAATTTAGGGAGAAGAAGGGAGACAATTTCAGCTTCCCATGCTACTCGCTATTCGTCCTCGTTGTTGGCACCTTCCAAGCCCTTGATTTCAAATTTTAAAATCTTAGGCAATCTCAGCCATTGGATTGGTCCAACTTTGACTTGACTTTTCTTAGATTTCCGCCAAAGCTGTTAGCTCATGGGTTCCACTTGGTGAGCTAGAACCGATTCAAATCTTTGTCCTTATGTGCTCCTCAGCTAACCTCCTTGCTCATCCTCCTCGCGGTATATACCGAGGCCTGACCATCCATTCAAAAAAACCAAGCTTGAACTGCCTTTGTTGCTTTCCCTCTTGACAATTATGAGTCATGATCAGCTCCCTGTTTGTGGTAATATCTAAAATCATAAACAGTTAACCACATTATCAAAATAGGCTCAGTTCAAGGCATTCATACTATTAAGCTTCATGTTCAAGAGTTCACTGAATAGCAAGTGTATTTTAATTGAAATGAGATGTATTTGACTAGAACTTTCTATAAAAGGATACTGAGGTGTGCAAGTAGGTCCATGAGTGGTGTTCAAGACAATGTGAACACTACTTGCACACCTTCCTCAGCCTCATGTTCTGAGGGATTCTGGTTCTTTGCCAAAATTTTCTCACTCCTCGCCTTGTTGCCTCCAAGGATTAGATGTGAGGCGTGCTCGCTCTTGGCTTAATAAGAGCATTACTTCCTATAATTTGCCAAGGATGCTGCCAAGATTATGTTCTTGGTCTCCTTAAACCTGAGATGCAGATCAAAATACTAAATACCCAATAACAACTAAAATAAACCAGCAAAAATTGTTCTCAAAATAAAACAAAACCAAATTAACCTTAAACAAAATTAAAAAGAGTTTTCAAGAGTAAGGGATAGACATGGGACTCCCTCCCAAGTGGGCTTGTTTAGAGTCACAAGCTTGACTCTCCATACACCTCTAGTATGGGTTTGTGAGGGAAACCAGAGCTCCCTCGTTTGCTTCTTCGGCCATTCCTCCGATGGTTCCTTCAATCTCAAAACATTGTCCGTTGGTAGTAGGCTTATTTCTTCTTTCTTTCAGATCGAATATCATTCCAATACCCTCGCCAACCTTTAACTCAATGGCTTTGTTCCTTATGTCAATCAATGCTCCTACTGACGCCAAGAATGGCCTACCCAAAAGCAGTGGATATGTGGGCTCTTCATCCATTTCCAATACCAAAAAGTCTGTTGGAAATATAAGGCTGCCAACACTCACAGGTACATCCTCGAGCACTCCCCTCAGCTTCGTGGTTGTTCTATCTGCGACGACCAATGATATCTTTCAATCCTTGAAGTTCGAGTACCTGAACTTCTGAGCAGTGATCAGTGGAATTAGGCTAATAGATGCCCCAAGATCACACAAACAGTTGACGAACCTTAAATTCCCTACAGTACATGGAAATGTGAAGCTCCCCGGGTCATCCAATTTTTCCGCAATGAGCCTTTTCCTTTGCTGCGGCAAAATAGGTATCAAGAGTGATCCGGATGATCTGGTCCCAATGGCCTTGCTTTCTTCTTCCCTTTCCTTAAGAATGTTCTTCAAAAACTTTTTGTATTGAGGAATTAAAGCAAAAACGTCCAAGATGGGGATTTTCAACTCAATACCGCTCATTTGTTTGTCAAAAAGGACCATTTGCTTCTTAACCTGATTCTTCTTAATCTTGAAGGAAAAGGTGTCTTAGATCTGGTAGCTACCACAAGTGAAACTCTCTCTTTTGTGTTCTGGTTGGGAACATCTGACTCTTCTACTCGCTACACAGGCGTGCGAGGGATCTCCTTGAGTTTAGCAGTTTTTTCAGCAATCAGACTATCATCAGCTTCTCCTCGTGGCTCTGGCCTGCGAGGTGTATCCCCGAGTTATTCTTGACTGGCTTTAACTTTGACTTGTTCTGCCCCCTTCTCGAATAATGTTGTCCTCAGCATTGTCCTTCGATTTAACAACTAGTAGAAGCACTTTACTAGTACGAAGAGTGGTGGATTGTGTCGTATACTCCTTTAGGTTTTGGACGGCTTTCTCGAGAAGTTAGCCGGTGGTCTTTGTTGATGATGATGCTTGATTGCTCTCCACATACTTCAATCTTGCATTGAAAGTCTAAAATTTGCTATATAGATCATTATAGCTAGTGTCAGTGCGACTATGTACCTCTCCAAACTTCTTAGTGATTTTCGTTTGGTGAGCAGTTTGGCTTTGTAAGATTTGTTGGAGCATATTCATCACGTCCAGTGGACCTTGTTGTGTGGTTGGAGGTTAGGATACAGCTGGTACCGGTTTAAGGCTTTGTTGCCATTGCTCCTTCGGGGTCCATGCCCTATGCTTTGGTGGATAGACTTGGTCTTTCAGATTGGCTACATTCGTGCTTCAATAACTCAAGTTTGGGTTTTGCTTGTAGTTAACCCACGGTTTTGATCCACATTGATTTTGGACAAAACAAGTTTCTTCAATTTGTTCATCCTCTCCTTCTTGTACCATCTCCTCTTCCATAAGATTTACTTGCTTGGTATGGACCATCAGCAGCTTGTCCAATTTCTCGTGGAGTTGTTTCAACTCTTTGCGTGCGGATGTGTCGGAATCAGAAGTACCCCTTACAGCTCGGTCGTACTCCTCGCCATACTGACCATCAGCTAGAGCGAGGTTCTCTATCAATGCTCTTCCCTCATCAATCTCCTGTTGCAAAAAGCTTCCATGACTTTCAGTGTCAAAGAGCATACGGATCCTCGGGTGTAGTCCTTGGTAGAAGTTGATGAGGATTATGTCCATGATAAAGACATTAAGACCAGTATGACTTGTATCTGTCACACGCCTCGGTTAGAGACTCGGTGCTATGCTGCACGAAATTGGAGATATTGTTCCGGAGCTTTGCCATCCTCGAATTTGAGAAAAACTTGGTGAGGAATAGGCACTTACAGTCCGGCCAAGTAGTTATGGATCCGGTCGAAAGGTGTTTCTCCCATTGATGTGCTCTATCTCCAAGGGAAAAGGAAAAGAGTCTTAGCTTCAGCGCGTCTTCACTCACTCCATTGATGCGAGTAAGTGTACATAACCTCTCGAACTCGTCAAGATGGTCGAGGGGGTCCTCCGAGGGTAAGCCGTGTAACTTATTGTTCTGGACCATTGAGATCAGTCCACTTATGATCTCAAAGTTGTTGTTCTGGATTACTGGCGGTTGGATCCCATTCCGTTGAGTGTGAATGCTCGGGGCATCGCTCGCACCAATATAGCAAGGACGGCAAGCTGGATTGTGTACTCGCGCCTAGTGGGCAGCCTGGTGTTGTATTGTCCAGATCTGGCTGCGGCTGCTGCATTCTCGTGCGCTGGCGTCTGATCTCACAAGGAATTAGGTTGATGTTGTTGATGAGTGGCTGAAGGTTGTGAGAGCCCTTCGATCGCATTTGCATCAACCGACAAACTCGTACTGACTACACGCAGGAGTTAATGCGAGGTTGAAGGTTCTGAGTTTATCCTCGGTCCCAAAGGTCGAGGTTAACCTGCGAGGCCTGCAAGGATAGAAACAACGACTTGTCAATATGATTGAAGCTTGGTCCTTATAGATCCAAGCTGGGTGAAACAAAGACAAGTGATTGAAGCAGTAACACACAACTTGATCCTAAGACTAGTAAACTATAGATTGGAACAAGCAAAAACCGATTTGGCAACGGTGCCAATTTGATAAAAGACTTTTTGACGGTTTTTCTATCAAATCATAGAGATTAACGATAAGTATTGTGGGATTGTCGAACCAAATACTCGAGATTGCTTCCAAACAACCTATTAACTAGATTCTAGTTCAAGTCAATCTAACATCCTTTCACAATGATAGATCAATATATTTCACTAAGCTTCAATTCTAACACAAAGGACAAAATACTTAAAATGACAAAAATAAAACAGAATTTAAATTGCTGAAATGGAGAAATGGATGATAAACAGAGCACAACTATTGAAATAAGATAAAAGCTGAATTAAAGGTAAAGATCTAAAGGATAGGGAGGTTGATCGGCGATAAACTCGCCGATCCCACTCGCCGGACTCTTTGAGTGAACTCTAGACCGGGATATAGGCTAGATCAGCTCGCTCTTGCGGTGAGGATCCCTATCCGGATCGGCTGATCCATTACGGCTCTCGCCACGATCAAGCCAAACCATATACAATAAGTTAAGCCCAACTCGTCTAATGGCTGACCCATATGCTAGATCTCTCTTCGGTGGATCAATCCATCACTAGCAAAGCATTTGGTCTCCGATCCCGTTAGTGTTAGCTTCTGGTCACGGCCCAAGTTTGATCAAGGAGAGATCAGCATTAAGTTTGGCTTTGCTATAAGAGATTGGAGTTCATATCATAGCTAGCATGGCGAGGGAATCAACAGATTCACCTCCGATCGCCCCATCCTCAAGATCCAAACGGATCTATTCACGCCTCATTGCGTAGAGCGGAGGAGGGGGAAGATCTAAATTGCATAAACATAAATAAAGCTTAAATGAAATTGCAGTAAGTAAGATGAAGAACAAATCAAACTTAATTCATATAAACTTAAAGCATAATCATAGAGCAATAATCATAAAGAGTACCTTAAACAAGCATAAAGATAAAAATAATAAAATAGAGAGAGTTTTTCAGCTAAAAACAACAGATGATCTTCATAAGAGTGTAATTAAGGGGTATTTATAGGGTTATTTACATAACCTTAATGGTCAGCTGGTCAACCAGGAAATCTGTAAATCTTGTCCTCGGAGTCCTTGCGCGAGCTTGGGCACCGAGGAGTGCTTCTTATCTTGGTCCTCGCGGGTTTAGACTGAGTAGAGGGTTCGAGTGTAATCTTTGCAATAGAGAGAGATGGGTCTTGGTCTTTCCTCGCAGCAGATAGATTGAGGTAAGTCACTGAGGCGGCCTTTGTTAAGCGTTCTGGATAGTCCTCTCCATGTGGTCCAAGAGGTAGTGATCCGAGGGTGGGCGATCCTTTTTGCCTTAGACGTCCCAGCAGCTGCTCCATTTATCCTTAGCTCCAGCTTTGCTCATTTTCTGCTCCTTTTTGCTCTTTTACCTAGATAAACTCCAAAACTCCAAATGCAAATGCAAAGAGTGCAAAAACTAACCTAAACAGACCTAAGTGCACGGAAAATCTAGCTAAACGGATGCAAAGTGACCTAAAATACGACTCTAAAATTATAAGAAATTACACACATCAGTAGATTATCGAACGCCTATGGCGATAGGGTCTATTAGTAGTCAAATGGAGTTTGTTTGCCATGAGAGTGGATTCACTATTATTGTTCTCGCTGCCTAGAGATTAGCTTTATTGAGTATTGTCAAGCGCCTAGTTGGCTTAAGAGTCACGCTGATCTGTGATACTCACTCCTCAGGAACCTGTTTTCTTACATTGCGTTAAATTCACTCTTAACGCTGCTATCTACTACTTTATTTTAAATTCTTTGTTATTGCTAATTGATTTGTTTACTCTTATTTTAAGTTTGATCTAGGTTGTTAGATAAACTACACTTTGATTAGCTTGGATTAGAATAGCTACCTGCATTCTGAGTGATAACTACATTTCCAGTTGGATTGACACCTATTATACTACACCGACACATTAGTGTAATAAGATTTGAAAAACAGAGTAAAATATTGTTATCAACTTCTCTTCAAGTTCGAGCCACTTTTCTGAGAAGAGACTTTACCGAGTTGATGAGGATATCCGATTTGAGCCTTCGATGTTTTCAACAAGTTTATTACTTAGCATTTGGCTCATTGTTTTCCATGGACCGAAGTAGGATCTCGGATCCACCTCCAACATGTATTGTCATTTTTCAAATATGTAGTCAGTAAAATAATTATATAATATACTATTTTTATAAAAGTTATGTTATTTTATATCACTATAATAAACACATAAGATTGGTATATTTCTGGTGCTTTACGTATATTCTTAAAATTTATTTAATTAAATATAAAATAAACTTTTAAACTAGTTAAATTTAAAAAAATTTGTGTCTGCATGTATGTGAGGGAGAGTTATCTAATAATATATTTTAAATTTTGTTAATTTTTTAGGTTATGTATTAATCACATGATGCACATATCTATAATGAGCTATGGTAGTAATAATCACCCTTTAGGTTTGAATTATAAATTTGATTTTTTTGTCAATAAGATTAACAAAAGTACTAAACTCTATCATAATTGGAATTTAATTATTGCAAAAAATATTGCAGAAATTTTTATATATTATTAGAGAAGTGATTTTTGAAAGAAAGCTTATGTGTCAACACCATGTTTAATTTTAACGTGGTTGATTACAAAGTTGACTCTTACATTGAAATTTAATTAATCTTTTATATTTAAATAATTATTTAACTATTTTTTTGTCAGTGACAATTATATTATGAATCAAAACCAAGAGTCAAAAACAATGGTTACATCAATGAATCAAAAGCATTCTCTCTAATATTACAAGTGATAGAATCAGTTTTATGGTTTACGATTTGGGAATAACAAATAGGGATAGATGACGAAAAAAAGAGCTTAACCTTGATAACTCCTCTTGGTAAGAAAGAAAAGCTGGCCAATCTTCCGGATGGTCAAATATCTTCAGCACCGTCTCACAATCCATCGAAATCTCCACCTCCGTGATTTGAAGCATCAGAAGAGACTCCATTTCCCAAAGAACAGCTTCGATCTCCGAGTGGAGGGCAGAATGACTCTAATTGACACTTCATGCACCCATGAATCCTCGTTCTACTGAATCTGGAAAGCAGAACCAACCTAAACCAGTGAAACTCTGCTTGGATGTGAATGGAATACACAAGGAGCACTTCTTAATGGCGTTATGAACTATCAAAGGAGCTTTGTACTCCTTAAGTTCATTTCAAGCTAAACACCATTCTTTGTAGTCTGCTACCGCCTGAATTATTATGTTACGCGGATCAGTATCAATATTTGAAAAGAAATGATCATTTCTTGCTTTCCAAATGTTCCAAATGATCTAAGGAAAAATCTTCATCTCATCTTGATATGGTATCTGCCAGAATAAGATAATAGAGAATGTACCATATTGAACATCCTGGAAAAACATCTGTCGTTGAAGGTATGCACGACAGTGCCCATATCTGAACCGCTAGAGGACATTCAAAAAGTGCATGATTTATAGTTTCACCCTCTGTTCCACAGCGTGAACATCGAGCATCACAGTTAACTCCTCGTTGTACGAAATTCTGCTTAACAATTTACAACCACATAAAGTTTGCCATATAAAGTGTTGGATTTTATTTGGATAATTGAGCTTCCAAATTTTATTATGTAGAACTTGGAGATTAGGACCATATTTTCCAATGTCTAATAGGGAAAATGATTCCGCGATCTGATAGTTTGACTTAACAAAGTACCGCCCAGTTTTAGTAAAATGCCAACCCAGTAATCTGGTCTCTGCCGTCTGCGTATGAGAATCCCCAGAATTAGTTGGACATCTCTAGGATCAAAATATTAACCAACAAGGATTTCTTTCCATGATCCAGATCTATGATCAATAAATTGATCCATAGTTAGATCAAGAAATAAAGTTGGATTCAGCCTAGCTATAGGACGGGGAAAAATATTTGGAATCTATAGATCCTTCCACACATGAAATGATTTACCTTCCCCAATTTTTCTAATCATACCCTTATGAACTAGTATTTGGCTGAGGAAATACTCTGCCAACCATACGACGAGGTGCGTTAAGTTTTTCCGTTAAAGGACATTGGTCCTTAGAGTAACACCTTTTTATTACCTTAGCAAACAGTGAGTTTGGGGCATCAAGTAAACGCCACAACTGCTTAGCCAAAATTGCGGAATTGAATTCCTCCAAGGCTCTAAATCTCAAACCACCTTTGGATTTTGGTTTGCACACTTTTTTCCATTGCTTCCAATGGATACATATAGTTGTTTCACGATTTGACCACCAAAAGTTTGCTATTGCTAAGTTTAGTTTAACTATAATAGTCTTAGGTAACTGGTAACATGACATCACGTAAGTTGGTAATGCGGTGAGAACCAATTTAATCAACACCTTCTTTCCCGCTTTGGATAAAAATTTAGAGGACCAGCTATTTATCATTTCCTGAATTTTAACCCTCACGAAGGCAAAAACTCTCATTTAGTCCCACTTATATTTTCTGAAAAATCCAGATATGAGCTCATACCTCATACATTGGTAATCCCCAGGATTTGATGTAACTCTATTTTTTGGTTTTCTGATATGAAATGGCTAAATTGTATTGATGATTTGTCAAAATTATTTGTTGACCAGAAACTAACTCATACTGTTTTAGTATCTTTAAGATTTGTTAAGTTTCGTCTTTGGTAAATTTGCAAAAAAAAATAAACTATCATCTGCAAATAAAAGATGAGAAATCATTGGACTTGTTCTTGCGATTGATTTACACAATATAAGTTTACGTTTTTCCGCTTGTCTCAGTTTTTCGCTCTTGCGATGCACGGGTTTGTTTTTATTAAATAGTGCTAAATATATATTTTGAATAATATCTTAGAAATTTATATGTTTGTAAATTTTGAGATCCAACTTAATAATAAGATCTCACACGTAGAAAATCTCTTTAAGTTGCTAACTTTTAAAATCCAACTTAATATAATAGGTTATAATAAAATTCAACACGTAGAAGAAACTCGTTGATTCCTAACTTTTAAAACCCAACTATGTATAATAAGATATCCACAGTTTTGGATGGTTGAATTCGACACATGAAAGAATCTGTTTATTACTAACTTCTGAAACTCTATTTTATATAATAAGATGATAAAATTCTAAGCTAATAATAGTAAAATAAAATAATAACACATTAAATTTAAATCTTTTACGTTTTTTGTTTGTTTGTCTTGATTGCTCTGCATGTAAACGAAAACAAATAAATTAAAGTGGAGAAAACTTGAAAAGTTGGAAGGTATTGAAAAATCGTCTATGTGTTTATATATATATATATATAAAATAAGATGATAAATTTGAAGCTAATAATAGTAAAATAAAATAATAACACATTAGATTTAAAATTTTTACCTTTTTTGTTTGTTTGACGTAATTGCTCTCCATGTAAACGAAAACAAATAAATTAAATTGGAGAAAACTTGAAAAGTTGGAAGGTATTGAAAAATCGTCTATGTGGTTATATAAATATATATAGCAATTAAAATTTATGATTCTCTTTTAGATTAGGATTATGTATACAAAATTCCTTTTAATTTAGGATTATGTATACAAATAAGTATTTGAGAGAATTTAGATAATTATCTTCTGTTAGGATTATGATCAAACATATATATTTTATCAAATTATGATTTTTTATAAATATATATTATTCAAAATATCATATAT
>OVBA01008551.1:0-12272 GCA_900406435.1 Lepidium aucheri
GGTAAAAACAATTCTTTTACCTTTTCATCAACCAGAAGAAGATCCATCGCTAAAAATTCATCAGGTTTTTCTTTTCTTGGAAAACCCCAACAACGAACTATCCGAACTTTGATTTTACATGGATCTATAGCTGGACATATTTCCGAAACTGGGGTGAAAGGAAGAGGCATGATGAAAGAGTGATATGTAAACTTAGAAAAGAAGAAAATGATTTTCACCGATTTCAGTGTAAACTGCGACATAGTTATGGTTGAAGAATATGCTTAAAGAATAATGGAAACGTGGGTTACCTAAAACGTGGGAGTAGTGGAAGAACTTTTAAAATAAACAATTTTGGTTTTGTTAATCCGTTTATTGAATTGAAAAAAAAAAATTTGTCTGCAGAAAGTTTGACCTAAATTATCGGAATGCCATTTTTTTGACCCAATGCCACATGTCAATCAGATAGAGTGGTAGTTACCCCGAAACTGACTTGTGTATTATACTATTAAGGATTTGTTTAGGCTTGTATTGAGAAACTCATCGAGTTTGACGTATAATAACTAAAATCAAAACTTTGAAAGGAAATACATGTCGAGAAAGACTAATGATACATAACCACTTAAGAAAAAGCAAACAAAATTCATGACTGAGCAGCAGCATTCAACTCTCGATTGCGTTGCTCTAGTCGTCTAACCCGTTCTTCGTTTCTGTTCCTTCCCATCTGCAGATTAATATTTCACAAAGCAAATACATATAAACAAATTAGCAGCATTAGGTTACAAACACTTGGTAAATAAAGAATATGGTGGTACCCTCATGGCGTCATAGAGCTTCCTCTTCTTACGGGACATGAGCATTGTGGGCATATCAGCATCATCTTCAGCGATTTGTGTATTAGTCGCAGCACAAACTGATTCTTCATCTTCAGCCACCACAGGTGCTTCAACCTTATTTCCCGTCAATTCCATCTTCAGTTCTTCATGGTATTCACATTAAGAGAATGGTAAAGCTTGAAGTCGATAAAGGCAAGAAGAGTCTGCATCAAAAGGTGATCGCATATTGTCAGCCTAAGTCCAGACTCAATCTAATGATTCTAATCATTCAGGCTAAAATGAGGATTAAATTCCAAGAAGGTTAGCAGGACGCCAAAGTCAACATCATTTGTAAAGACTTGTTGTACAGCATGAGGGGTTAACCAAGTGATCTTTTGGCCCTCTAGTTCAGCCTATCAAGATAATTACCAGAGATTCATTTAAAATACTCCACAAATAATGCAATTGTAAACTTTCAAGATAAAGTGATACAGTACCTGATAGTATATGCCCTTAACAGCTACAAATACTTTCCGCAATGCATGACATCGTGAAATGTACGCCTGCCATTCATGGCTCAATCTGATGCATAAAAGAATGCGCAAAGTTAGATTATGGATATAAGACTAACAGAAGCTTCTTATACGTAGAAACACAAGGGTCCAAGAAGATAGATAAGACTCTGACCTTCTACAGTTGTGGACTCGTTTAACTTCAAGCTTTTCCCTGTCTGAAGCAGATAATACCGCAAAAAGATGAACCATCGTAAGACAGTCATCCAAGTCGCGTAGTGCATCAATGAATGTGGGATACCTATATATTCAGAACACAAGCAGAATTAAATGTGAAAAAGGTCAAAATTCAAGGATTGTCAGACATAACAATGGATTCAGTGTGCAGCTAACCTTTCACGAATCAATCTATCTAGCTTGTATGTGGGTTGGCGAGTAAGCAACAGGCGTGCGAGCTCCTCGTTTTTCTTTTCTTTTGCTTTTTTCACCTAATTCTTCTGGTAAGTTTTAATTTCCCTGAACTTCTCAAGAAGTGGCTCATGCTGAAGAAAAGAAATGTCCTTAACATGGTAGTATGTGTGATGATTTCCCTTCACTTCTTCTTCGGTTCTCGGGGAAATACTCCTTTGACAATACATACTCTCCTGAAATGCCCAAACCAACAAGTATAATTGAGTAGTCAAAGAAAGGTTATAGAAACAAAATTGAAAAGCAACTACAGATAACAGATTGGTAACTTATTGAAAAAAAGTACACATCTTGAATTTATTTGTTTCCAATATACAGACTGGGGTTTAAATCAAAGGATTAAGTAAAAGGATAAAACTAATTATCAGTAGAGCCCTACTTGAACTATTACCAGCAACATTATTACAAGAACTACCAGTTCCAATATCTTGGCGTAGATATTATTAACAAAACTGACAAAGCATGAAAACTCTAAAACATCTATAGTGTCCCAAAGATAATTCTAGAAAATATCTTGACAGTCAAGGATAAAGAATAAGAGATTGAACCTGAATAGATTTAAGTTAACTTGGAGATGTTTGAGTGCTTGCAACCTGGCCATATACCTGGCCGCATTTCCTTCCTTCTTTTTCCCCTGCAAGCGACAAAGAGAACCAAAAAAAAAGAAAAAAAAAGAAAGAAGCTCAAACAGCTTCTCAAGCAGATGAAAATCGAGTATAGATTACAACTGTTCGTTATAAAAGAAAATTGGGAACAATACAGCTTCTACCTAACACAAACACTCACCGCTGGTCTGTAATGTTTAGGCATGGTGAAACCCTACGAGAGAAGGAAATGGAGATTGAGAGAGGAAAAAGATAGACAGCGAACTAGGGGTTTAGAGGGATCAGTTCATTAAAAGACTCTCCCTTAACAAAAAATGGGCACAACTACTCTTCCAATTTCAGACCCAAATAAATATTATTTAGTAAAAACCTGATCCAACCGGGTATTTGAGCACTAAACCCTTTACCGAACTATAATTTGGATCTATTTTACTAACCAAAAGTAAACTAGATTACTATTACAAACCAATTTAATCCAAATATTTATGATTTTACGGATATATCTTTTACCCTAATTCATTTCGAATCTCCTTTTCACTTCTCCTTCACTTCTTCTCTTTCACTCTCGACGACCAGTAAATCAAAATCCATCAGAGAATCTCAATCCATCAGAGAATCTCAAGGTTCTGCCGTTAATGATGAGAAAGAAAAACGCAGCTAGATTTAGGGGAAGTGGGCCTAAAAAATCGTCCAAACCGCTCTGGTTCGGTTGGATTATTCTCCGGAAAAAGTCAACGAAACAATCGAAGATAATGAAGTTGTTGAAGAAGAAGGAGCAGAAGAAGAAGTAGTGAAAGGAGTAGTAGAAGAAGAGAGTGAATTAGAAGGAGAAGGAAGAGCGAGAGAGGAAGAGGAAAAAATCGAAGAAGAAGAAACCCATGAGTCTACTCGAGAAGAAGAAGAAACAAAAGCGATAAGACTTGAATCCTTCTATATTACTCAGTTTGGAATTTGATTCGATCTCTATCATTGTTAAAATTAACTTATTGATTTGATTATGTTTCATACTCTATAATTTTGACTTCAGATTTTGGGAAATTTTCTTAGATTTTATCCTATAGTTTGTGAAACTATATTATTTGGGAAATAGATTTGATTCGATTTCTATCATTGGAAAATTTTATATTTTTTAATCCTATAATTTTATATGACGTATAATTGTTGTATATGATTCAATTTCATAAATATTCTCAGGATATAGTTTTAACAATGATAGTTTTGACTTTATGACATATTTGGTGATATTACCGTTGATGAGATTGAAGTAGTTTGTAGTCTTAACTCACCGGTATTATTGAGATGTAAGTACAAATTGTTCTGTTTAAGCGCATGATATTTGAGAATATATTAATTGATTGTCTTAGTGTTACAGAATTATGGGATCTGTTTTTGTGCTTGTGTCTCAATTGATTGTCTTAGTTCTACAAAATTTTGATTGTATCAGTTTGGATGTTCTCAGTTTTGGGAATGGTATTAAACTTGTTGCTTGTAAGTTGTGTTTGTTGAATGTAGGATTCGGATGATGGTGGAGTGGAAGTGATACCACTAGTCTCGATGTATCTTTCTAGGATAGAGTACTCAACAGCGATTAAAATCTCGACAGGGGTGCTACGTTGCAAGATGCTTGAAAACCTGGAGAATGAATGTTTCTATGAGCATCCGTAATTCTCACATTTTTTCCATATGCCTAGGGATGCAAACTACAATTCGATGGGAATGTGGATGATGCTATTGCGTTTAGCTCAAACCCACAAGAAAAAAGAAGCATGGTTTGTCGCCAATGGTGTGCCAGTCCGTTATTCGTTGAGAGAGTACGCCCTGCTGTCCGGTCTCTATTATCATGAGTTTCCCAACAACTACAAGGAGATTGAGAACTACAAATTTGTTGAGAAGCATTTTAAGAAAGGTAAAGTTAGCTAAGAAGCCATCGAGAAGAAGTTCTTGTGTATAAAGACATATTCAAGGGATAGACTGAAGATGCCGGTCTTTTATTTTCTGTCTTCCATTCTCAAAGGCAATGGAAAGCGAGGTGTTCAAGCGACTTCTGTGGACCCACTGATTTGGTGGATTGTCACCAATCTTGATGATTGTGTGCCATTCTCGTGGGGTAGGTTGTCTTTCTATGACAACCTAAATGAGAATAAGCGGATGATGGGCCTTCCAACAATGGTGTAAACCCGAGTGCTGATTTTTCTAGCTTTGTGTTCTCTTAGAGGTATTTAACTTCCATTATTTTGTGTGTTTTCTCTCTTTTACGTTTTTGGATTATATTAATGTTGCCTAATATTTTTGGTGTTCTTTCTTGCTTTTGAAGCAATACCTAAACTGATGGATTTCCGGGTAAAGGTGAAAGATGCTCGAGCTGAGTACCCAAGAAGAAAGAAGCATGGTTTGTACTTGTATTTTGTTCTTGTCGATGTTCATTTATGTGCTATTTGGTTGTGTCTTATTGTGGTTGCTGAGGATTGAAAGCATCTTAGAAGCAACCCGAGGTGAAGAAAAATTGATCTATGAGATTCTAGAAGAAGAGGACGCGGTGGACCATATTGTTAATGGCTGGATAAGACGACTGGTACATTTTGGGAAGAAGGTGCACTTCAAAGAGATGAACCTTGCTGACGCAGAAGCCCATAAATTTAAGGGAGGTGAGACCTTGCTGACACAAAGGCCCCAAAATTTAGGCCAAAGTCCTCTGATCAAATTGATAACAGTCCGAGCACAACTCATGTATAATTACTTCCTCCGGCTTGTACAAACTATTGTTGTACATGAAATAAGCGGCTGTTGTATGGAGGCAAGGGTACTTATCAATATCAAAGTGCTTGCAATCACAAATATTGTTCCCCAAATTTACAAGGTATGACCTACCATCTAGCCCAAGGACATTATATTCATGCATGTAGATATTAAGCTCACGAATGGTCAGGTGTTTTGCCTCAACGTATCTACCATGTATCTCGTTCTCTATAAAAGGAATTACCTTCCGTGAGGTCAGTATTCCAATGGAACTACGGTGTTTCTTAAAACACTGCCCATTTTGTCAATAATTGTATCTATCAAGAGAAGTAACGAATACTTCTTAGCCACCCTGAAAACATTATTCAATGATTCTGCACTATTCTTCGTTACTCTGTTGTACATTTCTCCGGGAAAGTAACAACGAGTCCATTTTTTCAAGTCAACACTTTCATCCAAATATGTTGCAACTTTAGGATATCTACTTCTAAATTCAGCGTACTCCGGCAAAAACTCCTCCTTAGTATAAATCTGAGCCAGTTCCCTGAATTTCGCCGCAACAATATCTTTGTACACATTCTGAGCCTTTGTTCTCATGTTTTTGGACAAGTGAAAGATAAAATATCCATGCCATGCAATCAGATAAACCTCACTAATTGTCTTGATGAGGTTAGGATTTCTATCACTAAGAAAAACCAATTTTTTATCATCCTCTATGATGGTTTTAAGCGTAGTGAAAAGCCACTTCAAACTCAAGTCTTTCTCACCATCAAATAACACCAAACACAATTGGGTAGTAATGCTAATTAAAATCATGAGCTGTGACAAATCTCAAATCTCAAGGGAATCGGTTTATTTGACCCCCATAATCCTACCTCGCCAGTTCTTTGCAGCTATAAATTACACATCTGATAAAAAGCTAATTTGATCTGTGGTAAGCTTGCAGTTCCACTCAGTACATTGACTAAAGGTAAACAATCGATTAGGAAGAGAAGTGGCTAAGTTTGAGAATGAAGCAAAAGGTTATTGACAATAAGACACTGAGTGTCATTTCTATGTGGCGTGTGTGCCATTTTTATTATAATGTGTTGGGTTGTATTTAAGGAACATAATCTAAGTTTGAAAGATTATCATTCACATTATTAAAAGAGTTACTCAGGTGACACCGCCAACTTCTTACTCTTTCTATCTCTTGTCTCACTCTTATCTTCTTTTTTCCCCACCTCCTTCTATTTCTCTGATTTTTGGGGTCTTGCGTTAACATGGGTTAAAATTTGGTATCAGAGCCTTGGGGTGAGTTTTCGATGAAGAAATGGAATCATCTTCTATTGAAGGTCAGATTAATTGTTTAGAAGAATACCAAGTGACGATTAAGGAGACTATGGCTGCGATGATGTGAAAACTGGAACAAATGGATGAACGGGGGATGAACCTGATGCAAAAACCTCCATACAAGTCGCAAGCGTGAATTGGGAGACCTAAGGTGTGTGATTTAGGGAAAGCACCTATGTTCACCACTCCCATGAGCATGCCTCCACCTGGGTTTACCAGAGGTGATGGGCTACTTCCCTTACCCTCACTCGTACAACCTTCAGGTCAGATGGGATCGATGTCAGTTCAGGTACAGGAAACTAGTAGAGGAAATTCAAGTAAGGAGATGGATGACGCTGTTGTAAAGAAGTTTGATCTGCCAATGTATGAAGGGTAGAACGCCAATGATGGGATATTTTGGGTTGAAAGATACTTTGAGTCAAACAGAACCCTGGAAAAGGATAAATTGGAGCTTGCAATTTCATTTATGACAGGAGAAGCAATTCCTTGGTGGAAAATGACTCAGGATAGAGAAACTGTGGGAAGTTGGAATACATTCTAAGAGCAATTTCTAATGAGGTTTAAAGAAACCTATGGCGGTACTGCTTTTGATGAGCTTTATAAGTTGAAACAGACATGATCGGTGGCAGATTATAGGAAGAAATTTGAGGCTCTTTGCATAGACTTACTAGAGGTCCCCATGTCAGTATTGGAGGTGGTGTTTATGGGTGTATTACAGAGAGAGATACGAGACCAGCTAGTACGCTGTTGCCCGACGAGATTGAATCATATGATTCGACTAGCAAAGGTTATTGAGCAGCAAAAATCTAAGTTTAAGACTTTCAGTCACAGGAATGTTTACAGAACTGTCTCATCTAATGGAGGATCGATATGACAGCCATATACAAGTCCGAATAGAAACACAGCTATTGTTCCACATAAGAAGACGGTGGAGAACAATATGGACAACAAAAAGGGTCAGACTGAAACTGTAAAAGCTGTAACTAACCCATATAGACATTGTGGGGAGAAATTTTTTACGGGCCATAGGTGCAGATCACAACATAGATACAGAATATTATAGGTGGAGCCAGAAATGATTAAAAAGTTAGACGAGACTGAAATGGCCAAAATTTTGGAAAACGGTGTACAAGAGGTTGACTTGGAAGCTCTAGCCTTCAAGAAGCTGAGGTTGATGGCCATGACAGGTTTAGAAGCTGAGAAATCCTTGCGATTTGTTGGGAATATTGGAGGTGTTAAAGTTGTTATACTCATAGATTCGGGTGCTACTACTAACTTCATATCTTAAGGATTAGTTAAGAAGTTAAGCCTCAAGATAGCTGACACTAAAACCTTCAATGTTGTCGTGGGAGATGGTCAGATTGTCCAAGGCAGACACAAGTGTGATGGAATCACTTGACGCTGCCGAATATAGACATTACGGAGGACTCCTATGCTTCAATATGGGTCGAACGGACGTAGTGTCGGGATATTCATGGCTGGAAAAATTGGGAGAAACCAAAGTTAATTGGGGTTTACATAGACTGCAGTTTAACAGAATGGAAAGTGGAAACTGATAACGGGTGATCCGAGTTTAGTGAAGAAGCAGATTTCTTACAAAGCACTGCAACAAAGTAAACAAAAAGGGGATGAGCATTTTCTGGTGTAGCTGACAGAACTTTTTTACAACAAAGGTGAAAAGAATAATAACGGCAAGAACTGTGATGTTGTTCACGGATTACTACAGCAGTACCAAGATATATCTCAGTTATTGGTGAGCTTACCTCCCTCGAGGAACCGAGAACATACAATAATAATGCGAGAAGGAGCTGGTTCGATAAATAGCCAACCCTATAGATATTTTTTCACGCAGAAGAACAAGATAGAGCGTATGGTGAAAGAAATGCTATAGACCGGACTCATACAACCTAGTGCAAGTCCATACTCAAGTTATGTTCTGTTAGTGAAGAAGAAAGGTGGCGGATGGCGTTTTTGTGTAAATTACATGACCCTCCATAAGGAGATGGTACCAGATAGATATACCATTCCAATTATTGAGGAGCTTCTCGATGAGTTGTGTGGAGCAACAGTGTTCTCAAAAATTGATCTCCAGTCCGATTATCATCAAATCAGGGTGAAGAAGTCTGATGTGCATAAGACTGCGTTTAGAACCCACGAAGGTCACTATGAGTTCATGGTGATGCCATTTGGTCTTACCAATGCTCCCGCAATATTCCAAAGTGTCATGAATGACATCTTGAGACCATATTTGAGAAAGTTTGTGTTGGTGTTTTTTGATGACATATTGGTATATAGTACCGATATGAAGTCTCACGTAAAGGATCTACAAACAGTGCTGGAAGCATTGATGAAATTCCTTCTATGCTAATGAAAAAAAGTGTGAGTTTGCACTAAGAGAGATAGCATATTTGGGACACACAATATTGGGAAAGGGTATTGCTGCCAACGAAGAGAAGGTTGCAACCATTAAAAAGTGTCTGACACCTAAAAATATAACCGAATTAAGAGGCTTCTTAGGTCTGACTGGATACTATAGAAGGTTTGTGCATGGTTATGGGAGTATTGCACAACCTCTAACATGCCTTATGAGGAAAAATGGGGTTTGTGTGTAATGACAGGGCACATATAGCTTGTGATTCACTTAGTAAGGCGATGATGAGCTTACCAATTCTTGGTTTACCCAACTTTAATAAAATCTTTTTGATGGAAACTGATGCATCAACCACCGGAATTGGAGCAGTCCTATCTCAAGACAAACAGCCCATTGCCTTTATAAGCCAAGGGTTCTCGGAGAAAGGTAGAGTTAAATTTGTGTACGAGAGAGAGTTTTTGGCAATTGTGTTTGCTATCACTAAATGGAAGCACTATATAACTGGAAGGCAGTTTGTGATCCGAACAGTCAGAAAATTCTAAAACATTTGATTGACCAGAAAAACGTAAATGGTGATCAGCAGAGATGGGCAGTTAAATTGTTGGGCTTGAACTACACTATAGAGTACTAACCAGACACCAAAAACCGAGTGGCAGACGCCTTATCGAGACAGCAAACAGAAGGATTCAAAAAACTGCAGCTCACTACTCCTCTGAATGTTAACAACATGGACGAGTTGATTAAGTTACAACAACAAGATAAGGATTGTACGGAAATGATAGCTCAGCTTTGTGATGGGAAGCTAACGGACTCAGAGTATCACATGCGTGGAGAGCTTTTGCTACACGCGGACAAGCTAGTAATTCCAAAAGGAACTCCCTTCAGTCAAAATATAATACAACAATTTCACTCTAGTGTGATTGGAGGACATGGTGGATTACTCAAAACATACAAAAGAATGTCTAAAGAAGTGTTTTGGCTGGGTATGAAGAAGGAGGTTGAGCAGTTTATCAAAGACTGTTGCATTTGCCAAATAAGTAAGTACTCCACTCTCTCTCTAATATAGGATGTTTTTGCCGTTTCTCCTATCAAATCATTAAGTGAGGTAAGTGAGGATAAAATATCAAACCAATACTCGGAATGGCTTACTAGCAACCTATCTATGACCACGTCCTAGTTCAAGCAAATCTAAACATTCTGTCACAATGCTAGATCATAGATAAACTAAACCAACAATTGAGCATAAAGGAAAAAATAAGCTACAAGACAAAATGAAATTAGAACATGAACAGTAAAACAGAGAGTTGGCTATAAAATAGAGTGCTATTCAAATTAGGGTTTCAAACAAATAAGAAAAGAGGATCTAAAGGATTGGGTGGTTGATCGGCGATGAAATCGGTGATCCCCCTCGCCAGATATCTTTTGAGCGATCTCTAGACTACAAAATGAGTTAGATCAACCCGCTCTCGTACAGGAGATCTCGATCCGAATTGGTTGATCCATTCGGTTCTTGATGTGTTCTCACTGATCTGGATGCATAAAGCTCGGCCCAAGTTTTTCTAATGGCCAATCCTCATATTAGATCTTTCTTTGGTGGATCAAACCATCTATAGTAAGGATCGGGGCTTTCATCTATTTTAGTGCTAGCTTCCGGTCACGACCCGAATCAGATCTCAGCTGATCAAGAAGAGATAGGCTTTAATCATAGCCTTACTAGAGAGATTAGCGTTAACGATCGACTAGCTAGGCGACAGAATCATCGATTTCACTTCCGATCTCCCTATGCCCGAGATCCAAATGGATCTACTCGCTTCTCATTTTGAGACGGGTGAGGAATGGGGTAGATTCTGATAGCATATTCAAAGAAGAAAAACTAAGATGCAAAATTACAGAAGTAAAGCAAACAATCATCAACTATTTCATTCCATAATCAACCATTCAATCGTAAACAAACCTTAGAGTAAAGCTTAAAATGAAAATAGCATAAAGATATAGTTTTTTTGTCTAAACAAGCAGATCCTCACATAAGTCATTAGAGGAATATTTATAGGGTCATTCACATAACCCTAATGGTCAAACCGACCTAAGTTGGTCAACCAGGCGGTCTGTGAAGCTTCCCTCAGAGTTCCTGCACGAGCTTGAACTACGAGGACCATTTCATTACTTTGTCCTCATGGTTTCCATCTGAGTTGTTGCTCTGAGTATGATCCTTGATGTAGAAAGAGATAAGTCTTTATTCTGCACTGGTCTTCCCTCAAGGTAGATTGGTTGAGGCAAGTCCTTGAGGTGGCCTTCGTTGGGGTTCTTCCGATCTTCCTCGTATACTGGTTTCGAGGTGGAGGTCCGAGGGATACACAATCCTTCTTGGTTGCTGCTCCAATGTCCCTTAGCTCCATTTTAGCTCCTTTTCTACTCTTTTTACCTGAGTACACTCCAAACTTTAAATTGAAATACAAAAGTGCAAAACAAGCCTAAACGGTTCTAAGAACAAGGAAAATCTATCTAGGTGAATGGAAACCGACCTAAAATAAGACTTTAAAAACAACAAATATCACACACATCAGCTCTCTCAAACTTAGATCTTGCTTGGCCTCAAGCAAGTGCAATGACCTAATATGGAAAAACTGCACACAAAATGGGAACATCTCATCCAACAAGTAAATTGTATAAGCTAGGGCCATAATCTATATGTGAGCTCTATCATTTTAGAATCCGCAATGTAATCATTCGCAAGAATAACATCCAGCCTGTAGATTCCTAATACCTAAGCCGGTCTCTAAAGGTTCAAGTCTAATTCCTTATTTCCTCTAAGTGCGGTCCTCAAAAGGGACAACAGCACTTAAGCCGATCCAGGACAGACCTCCCAACCAGATCCCTCGCATGCATCCCTCGTCGATCACACCCGCGAGGATCACTTCGACAAACCACAGCACACCGCACCATGTGAAGGACTAGCTCCAAGAGGATATCTAGACCCTCACAGTTACACATTATAGGAAGTGAATACCTCGACTTCTCACTTTTTCGACTTCTAGGTACTATACACCAAAACCATTGTACATACAATTTTATTTTCGCCTTTTGTTTATCTAGACAACTCTCTTAGACTTTTATGCACACAAGGGATTGTGTGATTTAAGTTTGTGAGAGGGGTGTAGAGCACTCTCACATTGTTTCTTTTGTTCTTATTTTCCGTTTTGCATTCATTCACTTAGGTTGTAAAATTTCATTTAGAGTTTTCTTTGTTGCATTTCATAGCAAATAAGGCATAAAAAATTGAAAAATCTTGAAAATTAAATCCAAAAATAGACTGTTCATGTAGTTGCATCCATTTATCTTTGAACATAGGTTGCATTCACATAGGTGTAACACCCTAAACCCGCAATTTCCAAGTTCAACACAGTTTTTAGTAAAGTCTTGGGCGGACCTTACACTTAGCCATTTCAAGTCCATA